>JABBWD010000232.1:0-27161 GCA_016628565.1 Suillus placidus | reverse complement strand
TTATTGCTGGTGTTGGGATTAACTACAACAAGCCTAATTATAGTTGGCAAGGTACGTGTACACCAGGCATAATTAGGCTTACTAATTGGGATAGCCAGGTGCCTGCATGAGTGGGTAGATGAGTGGCCTTAGCTCGCTCTCCTGCCCCCTCGTTTGGCTTCCACATGTGCATTGCACGCGTGACCTAGCACAAGTGACCAGAAGTCAACACAATGCGCGTATTGCCAGTTGTAGACCTGTTTATATGCCTCCTGAAGGTGATTTCTCTTCTTCCGTTTTCCTCCTCTTGAGTGCCGTCTGCATTCGTTCGAGCCGCGCCCAGGCTATAGTGTCATATTTATGCATAATAATGGCTGGTAAGGGACTCATGGTTATGTATGGTTGATGCTTACCCTCGACGACTGCTGCCTTTATGCATGACAGGTCCCTTTATGCATAATGGTGTCGAGATCCTTCGGTAGCTCGTTTTGGCCGTTCTGATCATGGATCTAGCATCTCGATCTACAAATCTGGCCTCATCGGGACAGAATCTTCAGGCCTGTTCCTTCCCTCTGGGCCGCTGCCCTTCTGGCTCTTCAGCGGCCAAATTTGTCCTTCGGTTGGTTCCTGGTGGTTCAAACCATCACGTGCTACTACTACTTGCCCAGATTTTTCCAAGTCCATCGGCCAATGCTTAACTTTGACATGCAGAAGTTTCAATTTAATAGCTTTGTTCACCACACAAAGTCCGTCGCATGGTTTTCAGCACGATGATTCATTCAGGTTGTCTCAAGAGACGTATGATTTTCCAACGATAAGTAAATGCTACTAGGTGAGTTGTACTAGGCAAGATAGGTATGAATAATGTATGTACAACTTAATCAATAAACCAATCTACTTCAACCTCCTGCTTGAAACATGAGATGAGCAAAGAGTGGAAAAGAAACACGTACTTCTTTGGTGCTCCGCTTCCAATGGCATGTCTGGCAGCAGGCCTTGTTCGTTTCGTATTTTGGCCAATGTTGTTGGCCTGCACGAGTCACGTTGTCTCCATGCGGATACGCCCAGTCTTCCTGACTACTGGAAGAACCACCACGTCAGCGACAATTATTGGAGTGACAGTTTGAGGAGCCGCCACATCAGCAACATTTGTTGCACTGACAATCAGAGGAACTTACCACATCAGCGACAATTGCAGTCACAGATTCCATGTCTGCTGTAGGCCGAGGGTCATTGCAGGTTTGGGTGACCAGGTCTCCAGAGTCTCCACCGGCTGAAGATTCGAGGTCTGCAGTAGCTGCAGCTGCATTGGCCACAGACTCCATGCCCAATGGTTCTGTGGTGTGTTGCGGGCATCCAAAAAGGAGCCGGCTGGGGCGAAATCAGAGGGAAGTAGAAATTTGGGAGACTTGGAAATGATGAAAGGCGGCAGAGAAGACTGAGTTACGTCAGATGCAGCTGTCTGGCTGTGAAAAGTTTTTGAATGTATTGTGAGGCTGAAAGCGAGGAGGCAAAGTGTAGTTTTGTGAATTATGGGCATTGTGGTTCCACGAGGAGATTGGCAAAGAGGAAGGTGAGTTGAGGTATGGCATTAAAGAATAGGATGAAGTACTAGTGCTGGTCGAAGATGAGGGTCGGACATTCAAGTTATCGTCATACATATCCAAGTCGAAGGTTGGTAACTCCATGTAATCACTACTTCTGTATGAACTACCAAAGGTCGGTAACTCCATATAATCACTGCTTCCATGCGAACTAGCGAAGTCGTGGGAATCAAAAGAGAGCAGCGAGGAGGGAATTGGGGCAGATCGTAACACCGCATTTTCAATGGAGAGGCTTCCAGAGGTAATAGGTACAGGACGTGGTGGAGAATGACTGAATAGCTGCATCCCAGGCTCAGGGACTCGCTCAGTTCCCAGCATTGACTCGGATGTATCCTGTTGAGAGGGCATTGGGTGGATATAGCTGAGTGCACGCATCTTCCTCATATGTTCCGCTTGTGTATTAATCAGCATGCAGTATTAATGGATGAGGGAAACGAAGCTTACGAAAAAGACACGAGACAAATCCGGTGAATGGCTTAAGGTGTCTTTCATTGAAGTCGGGAGTTGCTTGCATCCAGTTCTGACCCTGTTCGTTTACTCCAGTATGGTAACTTGAAAAAACAAGAAGTTATCAGCAAACATTTGACACAGCAGTGCGATTCAAACTCACCTGATGACATTGATGTCGCCATTGTAGCGAGGGTCAGGTCCCGCGCCCAAAATTGACCAATGGAATCCTGTCATCTCATGGATTGCTTGCAGGAAATGCGCAATGGGACCTGGGCACTCCTCAAGTGCCCTGCAGTATCACAGTAAGTCAAATTTGCAATAACTATCAAATGACACCTACTTACTTTGCAAGTTCTGTGTTTGTCCTTTCTTCTGGGGCACGCATGTGCTTAAGCACCTCACTTGCTTTCGTGTCATGTTCTGATTGCACTATAGCCATGCAGGATGCCTGAACATCGGAATTGTCAGCTGCGTAAGCTTCTTGAGCTAATTTTCCTCGCAGTGTTAAGCTTTTCTGCTTTAGTGGTGATACTGCCAGAATCAATAGCATTCTGGAGGTCAAAAATGATTTAGGGCAATATTTCTTGCTGGTGTGTGGACTCGAGTTCCCTTCGCCCTGTTTCCGAGCATCTTCTGGATGGATTTCGTCATTGCATTGACTGATGCGCGACCACCCCTTTGTGATCAGTAGTTAAACCATGTCCTGATTTGCTGCGTGGTGAGTGATTAGCATTTGTGAATTTTAATCCAAGACTCCAAATGATGCCATATACCTGTTGTCTTTTTTTGACCGCAATTCCTAACAATTTATTCTGCTCTTCCAGTAAGGAGTCATGGTCTGGAACATCAGGGTACATGATACTGATTTCGGGCCATTTTTCAAACCAGGTGCGATAAACCTCAGTCCAGAAGGCTGTCAATGTTGCCTGGAGCTGCGCCTTAAGGAAATCACTATACAATCCCTGCAGAAATGCCTTTTGTTCAGCTGTCACCCATTCTGTCCCCGCCATCTAGCCATTTTCATTGCCTCGTAAGTAACGTTAATGGAATAAAATGACGCACAGCTTACGGTCAAGTTTTTGAAATTCTTGTTCTACGTGAGATACGTGAGATTTCAACCAGCATAAGGTTTGCTGCTATAGGCCAATCATCTCCCTGCAGTACTTGGGTTCGGAGCTCAAACCTCACAAAATGCTCCCACTGCAACAGACTGGACCCTGCAAGTACCAAACACTCGGCGGTTTCAAACATGGACTACATATATACATGATGCATACAAGATTAAAAGTTTCACCAGTGAATACATAGCAAACTGTGCCAAGTAGTACTTTGCATTTTACAAGTATGAACTGAATGATCCAAGACTCGGAGATGCGTGAATTCAGAGACAGAGATGCTTCTAGTACATCAATTCTCCCATTGAGTGGGCACCTGTCAACTCCAAAATCCCTTCAATATCCAAAAAGTATTGAATATCATCTAGATAAGCCAGTGCGGTGCTTAAGAAACGAGAGACTGAATCAGCCACACGAGACTCATCTGACACTCCACAGAAGTCCTTGATCGAGTCTACCATGGGGGTTACGCAGCAGAGTAAGCCTTCAACCTGAGCTCTCGCATTTTCAATGATTGAGGTGTTGCCTTTACCACGCCCCTCATCCGGCAAGCTTCTGACATATCGAAGGAGAATGCCCTCCGTAAATGCGCAGGGTTCTGGTACCAATGCCAGCATCTCATCTTTGATGCCTTTCAGAGCAAGGAGGCACCCTGGGAGATCTAGATCTGATCTGTGGGTCATTGATCAAGCTTCTTTTCATCTATTTATAAAAATGATGTTGGCATACAATTCATCGTTCTCATCATCGTCGGCCTCCATCTCAGATGTAGTAGCATGATCTTCATAGCCCAAGGCCTCGGCCAGGGATTTTTGAATCTCCAGTATCTCCTGTGACGGCTTGATGATGCGAAGCTCTCGCCGCTTTTTTAATATACTATCTCTGTGTCTTTGAATTACTTGGTCAGGGACTAGGCAGGTCAGAAGATTTATAACTTGAATTTACTTTGCATAGTGACGCTGGTGTCTTTCACGAGCTGCTTCTAACTTCGCCTCGTCTGTCTTGTAGATAGGAGGACGTGCCATAAAATGATGTTGGTTGGGAATATTTTGGTTGAAAAGATGTACAAATTGCTTTTGGTGGATGGTTGGAAGATAACTTGTGTGTTTGCACTAAGGCGCATAACTACTCCTAGAATGTACTACATGAATGTTGAGTTCCAATGTATCAAATCCCTTCATGCAAGGGTCCATAAATACAATCAGGCTCCCTGAGGGTATTTAATATTTAGGACCTGGCGCCTTCAAAGCTTCACAAATCACAATGAAATAAGTTGACATGAAGCAGACATAGTGTAGTGCTAGCATATCAATTTGCACGTGACCTCATTGGAATTGAGTTGATCGTCGACCATCAACAACTAACCATGGGCAAAAGCCAGCGCCAAAGGGAGCTGCAGAAACTGCAAAAACAATGGTATGACTTAAATCGGGAGAATCAAGCTAAGCAGCAGGCTGCACAGCAACATGCTGCAGATGCACGCTTGGCCGACGAAACAGGTGATAGCCAGATTCTTCACCACAAACATCAGTCATATACCATCAGAGGACCTAGTCGTCTGTCTACCTCAACAGAATATTTCACCCGTGCATCCATATGTTCTCAAGCATCTTCAAATGTGACAGACACCAGGTCTAGTGATCTCTTTTTTGATTTCAATGACAATGAGGATACAGCATACACGATCTATGACGAACACCTGGCCGAAACAACGACAGAGCCCAAAAGGCGCAGACGGACTGCTGCAGTATGTATTTTTACTGATTATATTTTTCTCACTTACTGACAAGCATTTAGGATAATCCTATTGCGCTCTGGCTCAAGGAACACGAAACTTACCTCCTGGAACTTCTTCGGTTAGAAGGCCATGGTGACTACATGTGCGCTGAAGTCTGCCCAGGCAGCAGTGAATGCAATGGTTGCCCTGAGTATCGGTGTCGGGATTGTTTTGGCACAGCTCTCTATTGCAAGGACTGCACAGTTTCAAGGCACCGAGAAAGTCCGCTACACAGAATTCAGGTTGGTCATTTCTGTGAATGATTGTGTACAATATATTGATGACTAGGTAATTATGAAGCACTGGGATGATGGGCATTTTAAATGCACTAGCTTGAAAGACCTTGGTCTCCGCATACAGCTCGGCCATCCAGTTTGGGGAATATGTTACAACCCATCGCCAGCATTTCACGACAATTTTTTTGTTCTGGATGTGAACGGTGTCCACCAGGTTGCTGTTGACTTTTGCGCCTGTGAAATTGCGCAGTCTCCTACCACCCAGCTTCTCTGTGCCCATTGGTTCCCAGCCATGACTACTGACCCCAAAACTGCCGCCACCTTCCACCTACTTCACCATTTTCATATTCTCACATTCGAATCTAAGGCATCTGCCTTTGAAGTCTGGCAAACACTCTCCAGGCTTACTGATAACACGGGTCTCAGTGCTCCAAAGGTAAGCAAACAATTCCCTCAAGTATAGATTGCCTTGCTTATGATGGACAGACAGGATCACTATGAAGCGCTATTGCGAATGGTTAGAAAGTGGCGGAATATAACACTTCTCAAGCGGTTCAGGCGAGGACATGATCCTGCAGACATCAATGCCACCCTGCAAGGATCTTGCGCAGTCCTTTGCCCAGCATGTCCTCAACCTGGCAAAAAATTACCACAGGGCTGGGAAGACGCACCTCCAGAAGTTCAGTGAGTGGATTACCTTGTGATATGTGTCTTAGTTACCAAGATTGAAGATTCGCACAGATGGCTCTATGGACTTTTCCTCATGATTGATGCAAACTTCTGTTTAGCACGGAAGAATGTGTCCTCAGACAGTGTCGATCCTGGTCTTAGCAAGGGGTGGGCATACTTTGTCAAGGAGCATGGATAAAAAATGTTCCTTCAGGATGTTAGCAAGCAGCCGCAAGAGGTACGTGCTCCCATGCTCTCAATCTTCAGATTTAATCTCTAACCCATCAATTAGAAAAGCACCTCCATAAGCCACAACACAGTCAATCTAGCAGAGACAAAGAACTCCCATGGCCTCACAGCAACAGGAGCTGGGACTGTTGACTGTGCACATCACAATTTTAAATGACCATGCGCTGTTGGCGACCTTCAGAAAGGAGAAAAGTATGTGTTTAATTTTGTCATTGTTTCTTGCATCTCACACGACCATCAGATATATTAACATGGACTATTTTTTCTTCTCGACGATGCAGCATGCCAAGGGCCTTGTTACCTTGAACATTTCATACGATATAGCCTGTCAATGGAGCAAACACCTTTGGGAATGCATGGCTCAGTGTTACAAGAACATCCAGTCGTGGCGCCCCTATTCATTTTTCTCTTACTCATTGCCTTTCGACGTGACGATTATGCACAGATAATCATACACAACCTCATTGGTCTGATTATCCTTTTTCCCTATCTGTTTTACCTTTACATTTCACACTGATCACCAGCTGTATATCACCCTATGCCCTTACCTCAATACCGGTACTTGTTCCGGCCTCATGGCCGTCTCCCCTTTGCCCTTACCGTTCAACCAGTACTTGACTCATTTCCTTCCATTGCATTCTACCGAGTTCTACCGGCTTCGCTATGACTCGTCATGACTGCACTTTACCTATCTCGGACTATGACTCGTTCAACCCTTTGCCCACTTACTAATACGGCACGTCCTGCCCTAAACCTTTCCTACGTATAATATGCAGCTGCACCTTTGTATTTCTCTAACTTGAATCTACTTGATCTTGAACCCACTTGAAAGCCTCGCAAGCTTTCTCCTTCAGTAAACACTTCTCTTTCGCCTAGTCGGCTTAAGAGTCTATATAACTCGTGAAGGCACGTCAGTGGACACTTGCCGTGCCACTACGTAGATAACCGCGGACATCGTACCGACTTCGGGTTGCTGAACACTGCGCGACGAACATCTCTTAAATGGAGGCCTCGCGTAGCTACTCAAGTCCACTTACGCTCTCGTGCTGAGTGTAACACTCAGTATCCCAATTGGATGCATGTCGAACGTGGTGACAAAATCATGATGTTTCTGGTTCCGAAGTTTCACTTGCCTGCTCACATTTTTGCATGTCAAATCACCTACTCGCACAATCTGGTGAAAGGCATGGGCCATACTGATGGTGAAGCTCCAGAGCGCGGTTGGGCAAATATAAACCCTGTCGCTACCAGCACGCATGAAATGGGCCCCAGTTCTTGACGTGACACGCTCGATGACCATTTCGGTGACTTCAATTGGAAGAAAGTGACCAATCTTGGTAAGTTTGTAATTATAATTCTTCAGGCACTGGCTAATCAACTACTAGGTATCAGTCTATTGTGGAAACTAAAGGGTGCTATACCAGAGCGTGACCAACATCAGCGGGACTTCGATGAATTCAACGAGACACTCATTATGGAACGTCCAGAAGAGGTACAGAGATGGAAACAAGGAGTCGAGGAGTGTGAAGCAGACATGTCAGCGGCAAACCCTTTCAACCCAACGACAGCAAGTAAGTTGTCCATAGTATTTGCACGTAAAACTCTAATAATTCTTTAGACGTGATGCAGGCATTGGTCAGGTTGACCCTCTCTCAAGAAGAGAGTGAAGAGCTCGAGCGTGGCATCAATAACTCCCTCCATAATGAAGTATCGCTGGCTGTCCTTATCTCATCTGGCATTGGTATTGAGGAGGAACAGTAAGGTTTTTCCATTCGCCCACCTTGGTCAATCATTAACAAACCGCTCCCCAGACATCGACTTCTACGAGACCTTTTAGCGCTTGGTGACCATGCAACTGATCTTCAGTGTTCAAAGCTGCAAGATCGCACAAATGTACTGCAGTGCAAGATCGAGCAGTGGTGTCAAGTTCAAGTCCTGTACATGCCCTCCATGGCCTCCATCAGAACTGCACGAAGTTCCAGTACCAACACATCAAACGAGGAGAAGACATATGAAATCAGACTATTCCTCCCTTCTCAACTCAAGGAACATGCACCGGATGCTATCTGTGACAAACGGCTTTGCCAGTTTGAATGGAAACTGCGCCGTGCACAAGTGTTTGATGTGCTGAACGACCTCCGCCGGCATCTCCTTCTTCATACCCATCTGTATAAATTCAAGAACATCAATATTCGGGGTCAGCGAGCCAACACACGCGCTGCTGCTGTGATTGGAAAGGTCGAGCATAATGTCATAGAGGCTGGTGAAAGGTACCGTCACGCGTGGACTGGGCTAAACTATCTATGCGGAACACTTGCCAAGGATGGCTGGCAGACCATCTTTCCAATACTGGAGTCAGCTCATGTGCATGGAATGTCAGAAGGCGAGGCAGGTCAATCCGAAGGCAACCGGACTCTTTCTTGGATCTGGAAGGCGTAGGGTGTCTCAGCAACCGGGGAGGTTCTTGCAGATGGTGAGCTATTCCCTGTTTCTTTCTGACTCAATGTTTTTTAATCCTGTTATCAGCACTACACATTGAATGGTGTAAAGCCAGAGCACGCGCGAACCGCTGGACGGAAGAAGTGCAGCTTTTGCTGGAAGAGATGGGACGTGTCAGAGAATTCCTATCGTGGCATGCTACATGGTGGGATGAGCAGGCAGGGCAAAGAACAGGGTTGCCTGATGCTGAGAGCGAGGGCATCAAAGATTATGCCAAACACCAAGCATCTCTTCGGCGAAACTTGCAGATAACATTCAACGACATGTGGGTCATGACAGAGTCCTCCACGACTGAAGAGGTACAGTTGTAGGCTCGACATCTTGCATCTCTCCCGCTGTTGGTGCGCCAGTACTGTACTTCCATGTATGTATATGTCAAATCAAATTTGGTATTTCTCTTAAAATTGGGAATCTCGTCATTATTAAGTTTTGATTGCTAGAGAAATCGGCAGCTTCAAATATTGAGATCAGATCTAGCTAGATTCAGAGCATACTGGTGGCCTGGAGGGCATTATGCATCATGACAAGGGACGGTGAAATGGAGGTCATTATGCATCATGTCGAGGGATGAGCATCAACCATACATAACGGCCTGTCCCTTACCAGCCATTATTATGCATTACTCTGCCATGAACAGGTGCTGCACCAGCCTTTGTTGGCGTGCACTGGGCGTTTGCGCATGGTGCTGGTTGTTGGCAGAGTAGGATTGGGGCTGCTGGTGGTATTCTGGATGGCGGTGGTGGGTCTGGTGGCTGATGACAGTGACGAAATGGGTAGCGAGGGTGTTGAGATAGATGCCAGTGACGTGGCGTCCGACGAATTGTGCACTAATGGTGGTGAGGGCTGTGGGCTGGCAGGAGCGTGTGTTGTATGTCGTGGTGCATCGTGTATCGCAATTGGGAGTGCATGAGTGCGTGCTCTTGGGCTTGCTCCTTCCTGAAAACTCCTTCCTGCCCTCAGCTTCTCTGTTTCTCCCCTTCTCTCGTCCACTTGTCTATCTCCTTCTTCCAACCCCACATTTCCTCTTTGTCTTCCTTCGCCTTGCTCTCGTTTGTCGTCCACTTTGGCTCCTCCGCCGCACAGGCCACCCAGAACGATGTCAAGACTATAGCGTAAGAATGAGAGCTGCGGGTGGCGTGATTTTTGGTGCGGGGTGATTGTAGGACACTGTAGAGTAGGATAGCAGAAGGCTTAATTCGTGGAGTGTGCTGAAAAAGAGGTATGGACTCACCTTTACATCCTCCTCCCAGGCCACCCAGAACGACGTTGAGGCCATAGCGCAAGAACAAGAACTGCGGGTGGCGTAATTTTTGGTGTGGGGTAATTGTAGGACACTGTCGAGTAGAACGGTAGAAGGGTTGGTTCATGGAGCACGCTGAAAAAGAGGTACCTAAGCCTAACCAAGCTAACTGTAGCGCTGAGGAGGCAGATTGCAGCATAATGTTGGACACAGAGGTCCAGGCAGCGAGATGAGTGGTGCGGGGAGTAGGTAACTAACCGTAGAGTGCGATGGTAACAGGGCTAAGTGAGAAAATAAAGTGAGCTAATGTTATAGATGCACCTGCCCCCCCTCCTCCCTATAGAGCACGTGGGGGGAAGATTCGGCCATAACTTTGAGGCCAGAGGTCCGGGCAGCAACACAAATGGTGCGAGAGTGGGTATGTATCCCTAGAGTGTGATGCCAAGAGGGCTAAGTTCGAAAACAAAGTGTGCAAAAGTTACAGATGCACCTGCCCCCCCACCTCCATACAGAGCGCCAAAAACAAAGAACAGGCCATAAGTTGGGAAGGAGACATGCGGGCGGCGAGATTTTTTGCGTGGGGTCATTGTTGTATGCATTTTGACAGGTCCAGAAGGTGTCAAGTTGCCTGGAGGTCATGGTGAATGGAGGCCAGGCAAGAAAGGCGTAGAGAAGGTGTGGGAAAGTGAACTTTTTGCACATGGATTTAGACAACATAATCTCAATGAATTTAATCCAGGTTTTGGTCTGGGGAGAACAGAATTTCAGGGGCTACAAGATGGGATAGGTCTGTATAAAATGTGGAAGGAAAGGAATGAAAAAAATCGAAGTTGTGGTCCCGGCGCTTTGCGCCAAAGCGCTGTCCGCATATGGATAGGTCATGACAGAAAGACATCCAAAACATGCAGTCACCAGCTTATTTATGAAGATGTCAACCAAGATATGGCAGCAGAGGCGACTATTATCAGGACAGGTTACAAGAGGTTACGACAGATGGACTGCCATATATGGAAGTTGCGTCTATGTAACTACCATATAAGGAAGTTACGACAGGCATGTAGAAAGTAGAAAGAATGGTTAAGATAGTTACAGTGCGCCTTCCACTTTCTTGCTACCCTCGCGTCTACACCATCACCCATGCACTCAGCCAGCGCTAGCAGCAAGCCTCGAGAACACACTCCCAATCAACCTCACCACTATTTAATGCCTAGCGCACAGGCCCACGACATGTCAACAAGCCTCGAACACATGCAGGCGACATTCGGAGGTGCGAGGATGAACGGAAGAGTCGAGGAGAGAAGGGAGTTGAAGTTAAGAGGGCGAACAGAACAGAGAAGAAGAAAGGGGGTGGAAAGAGGCAGGATGAATTTGGGAAGGAGGAAGAATGCTTGCAGCAAGTGAGTACTTACTTGCTTGGACCCCCCAGTACAGCTTTTAATCATCCAGCATCTACAGTAGCCAACCTCGCAGCTACCAAAGTGCTCCCACCCATTCCACCCCAGCAATCGACAACACCAATGCTGACTCCTTCCCAGCACCTCATGTCGACCAGCATATGGCCATGATACACATCAGCAAATGCTGACGTGTCGCGAACGCGAACACTTCATGTCAAGGAGGAACGAGGAAAATGAAGTGGGTATGCGCTGCCCTGTGATTCGTGGAATTCGAGCGCTAACAGGTCACGACTTAGCTTTCCTTCATGTATTCCATAATTCTGCCACTGCTCTGTTATGCTTCGTGCAACTTAATGGCAAACCGAGTGTGGTATGTCCTCATTAACATCTCCGTCAGCGATGCTTGACCTCTACCTTCAGTCATGGGTTATTATTCATGCGCTTATTGGATCACCCCCTCTTTGGTACCCTAATCAACCTTGGATTGCTGTACTGGAAGCGTCATAGCCATCCCCTTAACCTGGTCCTGCTGTCCACCTTCACGATAATGGAGGCATTCACGCTCGGCATCATAACTGTGTTTTTTGATGACATCATTGTTCTGCAAGCACTGTACGTCCTGATCGATCTCCTCGTTCTACTCAAGGCTGAGCAATTTGGCAGACTCATTATGCTCGGTGTATTCTTGGGTTTGACTCTGTTCACTTTCCAGTCCAAGACACGCTCCTCAGAGGTCGGCATCTTTATCCCCTTCAGCTCCACGATGGACATCATATTTGCAATTGGCGGATGCCTTATCTTCAGCAGCTACATTGTCTATGACACATATATCATCAACAGGCGCCTTTTGCCAAATGAATTTATCATGGCCTCAATCAGTTTGTACCTTGAGTAGGTCCTTTGCCCTCTTCACTTTACTTGGCTAACAGGACGCTCGCTTTCTAGCTTCATCGATCTTTGTACATCATCTCGGTGGGCCTGTATGAGAATTGTGTTTACTGATCATCACTTTCACAGTCCTCAACATCCTCCGACTTTTGAATGACCTTCAGGACTGGTAGATTGTCAAAAACAGGGTGGTATGATTTAAGTGCTAGTTGGTGGGTTATGGGCTAATATCTCTTATTGACGGACGTTTCTATGTGGTATTCGTATGGATCGAGACGATGAACAGTATCAGTGCACGGAACACAGCATGATGCGAATTGTTCAAATGGTACAGACCAATGGCAAAACATAGCAATGACTCGGATGTGGTGGACACAATAGACACCGAACCGCCGGTTATGCTTATATATTGTAGATGTTTTGCGTACCATATGAAGAATCAGATATAAATCAAGTACCATTGGTGTATTGGCAAACTTAGTCCAAAGTAGCCCATGCTTGTCAAGATTTGTAGATGCTGGCCATGTTGGTGATGGCCAGACAGGCAAGTGTAAGCAGACGGTCACAATTGCAGTGTTTGCAGCTTCTATACAATTTAGATAAGATGTATCTCATTATTTACAAAATGTCACAATGCATTATAAGTCTACTGAAAATGTGACGATCTGCAGCCATTCAATTACAGCGCATGGACGGCCCGATTATCACACTGTTGTCCTCTTCTAAGATGCACATCATGGTGGTATTTCTCTGGCATAGTCATACCTTGTTTCGTATATCTGTAACACCACAATAATAGTATGTAAGGCTAAAACATAACCTATAATAATGTGTTTTGATTACAAATTATGTCTGGTCATACCAATTTCAGGTTGATTTCCTGATGAAGGAGGTGATGGGATCATGCACATAGCCCGCCTCACTGGTATCAAGCCATTTGAAATGAAACATCGTTGAGCTTTCCTCATCGCCAATGGACGTGACTATCTTTTATTTTTCCTAGGGAAAATCACACAAGTCTTGTTGCATTTTAACATACATCGCCATGTATATCTTCCAAGCTATCGAATTATAAGGACTGTGTATATTGGCATGTATGATTATTTTCTTTCCATTATCCACATTTATATATTTGTCTGAGGAATCAGGATGCGCCAGGATGCCACGGATCAACTATCAGCTCCCTCTACCTTGAGCGGTTCCTGTTATATCCTGTAGCATCGAGAAAATCATCTAGGAGTATTGGGAATCAAGGCTGTCTGACATTTGAGCTTGCAAATTCTGTATGATACTGTCACATGAAGACTCGAAACTCCACCGTCTCCTTGTGATACTACAGGCTTCGGTTACCGGCCTGCTAGAGGACGTAACAAATGACTTGAAGAGTTCGTCAGACAGTCATTGATAGCATCTTAAATTCTTCAACTTCTGAGTTTGTGCTGAGTCGCGATTGTGCTTCCGCAATACAGGGGCTTATCCGCTTTTGGATGGTTGTATTTTCTCGCAACTTTCTCGCGACTCTCTTCCTTCTCAGCCATATGGCGTCCTTGTTGGCCCTGCGCCAGCTTCTTGGTCCTGGGAGCTCAGATATCACTTCTTCACAGTCCCACACCTCGTCTATCGTGTTAGCTCAATTGCTTAGGAAATTCAAAAAAACCGAGTGACAACTTGAAGCCATGTAAGTCTGCTATCTCTAACTCCGACTCTCTTGCATAACATGGTTACGAATTTTCTTTCTTTTACTAGCCTCTCCACCACGCACCCGTCTTGCGAAATCGCTCCAGCCAACAGGCAAGGAAAAGAGGCTAGGAAATCTCGAGATAGCACCTTCACGTCCCGAATTTAAGCGTGATGCTGTCCCGCATGATGGCCTTGCGCCGCAACAGCGAGAGAGCCCACCTAGGCGGAGGACGACTTCTGAATCAAGATCCATCCCAAAGCGCCGGGGACTAGATGACATGCGGATGCGGAGGCTCAGGTCAAAAATTGGGCTATTAAAGCTCACTCTGAACGTGTAGACAGGCGCAAGGCTGTAGCACGTCAACCGCCCGTGGCTCAAGTCAATCCCTAAGAGGAGGAATTTTATTTGTCTGCACCAGCTGTTTCTTCAAGCAAAGACCTTCCCACTCAATTATCTTCTCCGCCCTTGATGCCCGTGGTGTTGCAAAGTTTACAAGAGACGCAAGGAAAGGATGCAAGGCCAACTGCTATTCAAGCGTCGTCGATGAAGCATCTGTTCAACGATCGTGTGGATGGCGAGAAGTACAAGGAGTTCCTTCTTGCCAGCGAGACTGGGTCGGGCAAGTTGATAGCATGCCTCCTCCCGGTATTGCAGGATCTCAAACTCGCGGAGCACGATCAATCCAACGCTGCTGCCCAACACTCATCCCACAAGCCTTTGAACCCACGTGCGCTCGTACTTGCGCCTACGCATGAACTCTCTCGCCAACTCGCAAGCTTTGCGAAGGTTTGTCTCATGCCATCAAGTTGCGTGTCATGTGCGCTAGCAAGGCGAATACACCTAGTACTGCCAAGTCTAGCGGAACTGCTTTGAAAATGAAAGGAAAATTTGAGGGCGCTGGTGTTGCGAGTGACGCCGAGTTCGTCATCTCAAAATCTTCTCGTGGGTCAAGACCGGTAGACCTACTAGTGGGTACGCCAATGAAGCTTCTCGAGATGGAGCGCGGGAGAGGTCGGAACTGGGAGGAGCGAGCACGAGAGCGAGCAATGAGGATAGGGAAGGTCAAATCTGAAGAGCATGAAGATATACAGGGAGAAGACGGGGGCAACAAAGAACCACCGCGAGAGTTCTGGTTTGATGAACCTGAGATGGGCTTAGAGAACGTGTATTGGGTGGTTGTAGACGAGGCAGACGTCCTCTTCGGTGCGTGTCTGACTCAAGCTATACAAACGTTTACTGACACTTAGTGCAGATCCGGACTTCTAAGAATCTACTCGCATGCTTCTGGCTGATATTGCTGCAGCACGTGGTTCGCCTGTCCCAGTGATCTCATCCTCGGCCCTATCCTCGACTCCGGACTCAGAAGCGACAGCTGCATCCATCTAATCAATATCCTATCCGTTCAACTTCCTTCTTACCAGCGCAATAATCCCTACATTTCTAGCTACCTATCTTTCAAACTACCACCCATCCCTCACCCGCCTTGCATCCCCGCGGCTGCATCACCTCCCTCCGACCCTTCGCACAGAACACACCTCATGGACAGGTGGGAATAAGAACGCAGACATCGAGTGCCGCATTCGTCGCGTATGGGCCGAAGATGCTCTCGTGCACTCCAAGACCGCAACCGGTCCCGGCCCCATCAAACTCTCCAAATTCCTCGTCTTCTGCAACAAACGCAGCAAAGTCGAGCAACTTGCTGCATTCCTCGACGACCGCAGCATTAAATGCGTCGCGCTCACCGGTGGTGCAGAAGCGCGCAAACGCGGGTCGAATCACCATCTCGATGGGTTCTTGAACACGGGCGGGCCAAGCCAGTCAATCCCACCAACGCGCCTGCTACCTGCTACCGCCGATATTACATGCGTGTTGCAGATTACTCGGGACGGTAGTGGTGTAGAGAAGGACGAAAAGTAGAACCGCACACTTTCGCTCAGCTGGACCTGTGGTGCCGATTGCACCGGAAACCGGCACCTTTTTGAGGCTCCGAATTAATGAGAGAGCTCTATATGGATCTCCTATGTGTTATTATATGAAGAACATACTCAAAGCACTCAGGCCGAATTTTAATGTTTTCTCCCACCGGAACAAACATAATCCCAGTACTCAGTCTCTATCGCAATGGCCTGAAGAGCCACTTGATCTTCCTGCCGATCAATATGGCGGATTCTATCCTGCGACGCTGGGAAACAAACTTAATACCATTGTTCGGAAACTTGGATGGGGCCAACACTCTAGCGTTTGGGTGGCGAAGCATGGAGGGTAAGTCAATGTGCCACTTCCTCCTGGCTAGTTGTGACGATGTGTTATGTGCCGATATCAAAGAGAACACGAATGGCGGTGTGTCGCAGTCAAGATACTGTCAGCCCACGCGACGCAGGTGCAACTTCAGCTTTCAAACGAGCTTGGCTTCCTCAATCTGTAAGAGATTTGGCAAGGGAGTCAAGACATTCCGGGCAAGCCTATATCCTCGCATTGCTAGACATATCGAGTACCCAAGGTCGTCATCTCTGCTTAGTGCATGAACCTATGGGCATATTCCCGAAGGTCGACGGAGGTCTCCCAGTACCGTTGGTCAAGGTTGTGGCAAAACAGCTACTTCTCGCCCTAGATTTTCTACACCGGGAATGTCATGTGGTTCATACCGGTGCGCTGCTATAAAAATGTTGGAGTTATGCTGGAACTGAAGTGTCACCGGAATAGATCTTAAGCCCGACAACATCCTCGTCGAACTTGATAATGTGGACGCTGCTATCGAAATCCAGGAAGAAACACGCCCTACAACTCCCACTCAAGTGGTCTCGTCCGATACATGTATTTAGCTCGGATGAGCTGCTCAAGTTGAGTCAGTTATCAAAGCTCAATGTCAAGTTGACCGACTTTGGCACCGGTGAGCTCCCAAATATTAGTGATCCTGGTCGTAGCTTATCGTTGCGTTTTAGCCGTCTATAAATTGATTCCATCCTGATATCATTCAACCTTTTGCTCTACGCGCGCCGGAGGTCATTCTAGGATGTGAGTAGGGTCCAAGCGCAGATATCTGGAATTTGGTATGTTTGGTAAGAATATTTTATGGTTTAGTTTCTTCGTTTAATACCGAACCGTGTCTCTTTGTAGATCTTTGAATTTCTCACTGGTCGTTGGCTTTTTGTACCGCGAGGAGGGCCTACGTGGACCGCCGAAGCATACCATCTTGCGCACATGCCTGCAATGGCTGGAGAAGCATTTGACCCCACGTATTTTCGGACTGGAAAGTTCTTTGACGAATACTTCGATAACGATGGTGAGTCGAAACAGCGACTCATTGCGTTGACTGATGTGCATTATCATTGCAGGTAAGCTTCGGATACAAGTTGAAGGAGTCCGAGGTTTGGAACAGGCTCTTGAATCCTACAAAGTGGTTGCCGATGACGAACTATCTTTGTGCACTTCGTTTTTGCGGTTGATGCTGTTCACGTCAACATTTACCTATACTACTGTTGACAGCACTGCAAATGATTAACAGTGCACTTCGAGATGCTAAGTCTTCGATCGCACAAGATGAACCTCGAGCTTGGCAGTGTCAATCTCATTGCCAGTGATTCCAAGAGCAACATGGATCGCTTCAGCCCCAACATAGTGGTACGTCGGAGGTAGAACGAAGTCTGCTTATAACGTGAATGGAGAACTAGTTGTAGAAATTCCTGATCCGGGACTCCACTTTATCGGGAGACAGCTTGATATCTACGGGATGCGTTGTCAAAGGAAGTTGTTTTCCCAAGTTTTCCCATTCAAGTAAGTCCGCGCCAGCTGTCTAGTGCTCTTGGGCAGGAAAGGATGAAGGTGCGGGGGCTATCAAGAGACGATGCGGGGCAGGTGGACCATAAGCGAGCTTAGGAGGTTGGTGTGCGGTACCGACAGGGAAACAGGCACAATCAGAAATGATGATACATATGGACGATGACTCAGATGACACATGGAGTGAACGTATGTATAACAAGCACGAATATTACAATATTGGGGTGGGGGTAGGGAGTTGAGGACTTGAATGAATAGGTCAAGCGTCACATGTCACAGATGAGAGATACTAGCATGCTCGAGTCAGGCTGAGAATACCCGATGGTGCCGAAAATAACATACCATGCTCGCCAGGGCTGGTGTCACTCACTCATAGCATAGCCAGAGATATGGAGGGAAGTAACCTAATAGTACAGCCTGAGTACATTGTTGTGTTGTTTTCCTTGGGGTCTGGTTGATGATAGAGTAACTTACTTCAGATTGAATTTTTAATTTCATCGAGGGTCTTCAGGAGCTGAGCAACACTCCCCGCGGAGGAAATCAGATTGCAGAATCTCGTTACTTGAGTTAATTTCGTAGAGGGATTCAGATTGGGAGAAGCAGCAGGAGGGATACCAGCGCTTTCCGGAGAGTGGATCGCAGGGGAGTGTGAATCAGATGCGACTTCTGTTGCTGAAGCTGTGGCAGGAGTTGTTTTCAATGTTAATGCCATGCTACACTAACTTGAACGTCTAAGCTTCGAGGAGCCGACGGCTCCAACTGCGTATACTCTTATTTGGTCTTGTGTGAGCTCGATGTCGACACGTTGCAGTCAAGTACTAACTGTATCAACTATGGCGTCATCATCGTCATCCACGGCGCTCTCACACCCTGTCATATTCACGACTTCCAAAAAATCATGATCCCCTTGGACTGGAAACGCTACGGCCAGCTCATCAACAAAGCACTCGACCTCCCCGTGGCCAGGTTGAGGATCGTGGAGAAGGAGAAGGCGAAGTTGGATGCAGAGAGGAAGGAGGCGCTGGCATGGCTGAAGCTTGCGAACGAGCATGTGAGGGCTCTCAACCGGCTGTGGCAGTATTATCTGTGGAAATGCTTGGAGAATGACGAACAATTCGCGGCGCAGATTGTGAGTGCTTGATTTTTCTCCCTCTTCTTTGCGGTGCTGATATGTGGGGTAGGAACATTTGGAGAAGGAGCTTGAGGATGAGAGGGAACGCAATCAGGACGACATCACGCATCTAGAATTGCCCGAGAAGCATTACAAGGAGCGCGAAAAAGCTTACGAAGTATGTATTCGTATTTCTCTTCCTGCTCCAAGTTGATGTATCCCATCCTTGCAGGAAGTAGGGGGATGGGGTCGAGAGAGGGGAGAAGTTCATGCTTGGTCCCGTTTCCCGTGTCAAACTCCCCAGCAAGTATGGGAGGTGTGCGCTTTCCGTGGACATTATCCCCCCATCCACCCCACCCACAACCTGTCGTCTTGTCAACGTTCATCTCGATTCTCTTGGGGATACGCTCCCTTACCGTACCGAGCAGATGGGGATCCTTGCCAACCTCCTGCGCAAGCCTGGATGCGGTGGTGGACTGATCGCGGGAGACTTCAACGCCATCAGCCCCGAGGATCATGCTCTCCTCGACAAGAACGGACTGGTGGATGCGTGGGTCGCGTTGCGTGGAAAGAAAGGGCTTGACGGAGCTATGTGGGGAGCGGGGGTAGAACGACATGACGGACTGGGACCTGGAAGGTTGCGATGTCAGGCGTAGACGCGAAGGACATGGAGATTCTGCGCCCTGGTCTGAGCGAGGTGCCCAAGCACGGCGAGGATTCCCTTGCCGCAGTGACCATTACGGGCTGAGACTTAGCTTTACCGTCTGAGTACTATCGAGTACGTTTGGACTAGCACTCTCGACGACCATTCAAGAATAGGAAGCGAGCCCTTTAGAATATTGACTGCATGTTCTGACTATTACTCTGTCTATGCTAGTATAAAATTTGTCTGCGTTGTAGGTCTCCGCTATTCGTATATGCTAGTAATCTCTTGCGCTTCAGCTACACGTAAGGGTCGCTACGGTGTGTGATAGATCACGATATTCTCACTCGCACAACTGACGCGGTTGAGAAAAGTGGGTCTATGTCCTCGCTACGCCTGATCAATTTGGAAATGGAACGGTGAACGAGGAGATGGGAAGATATATAAACCCCAAACGTCCGTCTTCCTCTTTTCGTTTCCCCACCCCATTCCTAACCTCGAAACTCCCAACAGCCTTGACGCCCTCGTCCAGCGCTTCGAAGAGCCCTCATCCATGGTCCGCTGGGACGCCCCGCTATTCACCATCCCCTGGGACGACCCAACACCCCCACTCGAACGCATATCAGACGCAGTCACAACTGGTATCGTCAAACCTCCAAATGTCGGCACTGGCTTCTGCGCTCATGACTGCTCAGCTGCTGGCCCGCTTGGGAGACCTATCGTCCTCACCGTCGATGCGCTCGAGCCTAGTTCGAATACTAGTGTCAATGAGAGTTCTGTCCTCCGTATCCGATTAACACTCCCGCATCGTGCACTTTAATGCAAGACAGATACTATATCGGTTATATTCTGGCTGAAGATTTTGTGAGTTTGCAAATCGAGGCTTTGCTCGCAAGCTGCCATAATCATGATTCGTTGAGCACTTCTTCGCTTCTGGAATCCCAAGCGCTTCTCGTACTGCGCGGGTCGGATTGGGGAACCTGCAGTACCAAAGCAGCTGAGGAACATGGCCCTCGGCGTCCGATTCCTTTGCGGCGATCTCGTCAACCTTTTTCAAGATTTCCGGCTCGCTAATGCAGTCCTCTTCTGCCCAAAAGATTTTGGCCACCATCCTATCTTTCTTGATATCTGGAAATTCCATGGAGAGCTTTTCGCTAGTGACGGGGAACACGTTGGTTGCGCGTCCTTGTAACCCGTAGTGAGTCACTCTCTCTTTGGAGCTGGTGTGAATCACGAGATCCACGCCACCAAGGTTGGTTTTGTGCACGCCCTCCTCCACAACTTCTTCGAATTCCGTGTTCCGACCCCAGTCGCTAAGGTTGAAACGTTGTAATGCGTATAACAGCACCATGAATCGGGGGAGATCCTTCATGAAGTCGATGCCGGAGCTTTGAATAATCCCCTGTCGATCATAATACCAGACCCAGACGATGTTATCTGTACAAGCAAGCGTAAGAACGCAAACATTGGACGAACGAAACAAAACGCACCGACGATGATCAGATTCTGCCATTCGCGGTATGATTTTGTATATTTTTGTATTGGGACATTCCCTAACCCTAGACTAGGGCCGACCTGGGACGCATTCCCATTTTCGGTCCATAACCCTACACTACAGCTGATTTCGCTCGATCATTTCCTTCCTCGCACTCTCCTGTCCCGCCCCTTTGTATACTTAGTTAAATATTACTACCCAATTTAGTAGTAGGTATGGACCTGGTTAGTGCTTTAGCACTCAGGTGCTTAGATGGCCTCCGCATTGCCCACTCTTACGGATCCTTGTATGACAGTATAGCCTCAAATTGGTCTAAGTAAATCTAGGGTCATCCGGCATGATTAATTGAACTTTCCGTACGTCTTACTGGCCATGGGTCTCTCAGCTAGTCTACAGACCCCCTCCCTTACCCTTGCAGGCTGCAGCACTCTTACTTATCGCTGATTTGATTCATGGGAAATTGCATCTCCACAAACTGGAGGCACCATGACACGTCTAGAGATGAGAAGGCGCGGTCAGATGCTATTGATAGCCAAATAGAAGAAGACTCTAGGAAGTTTAGAAAGGAGTGTAAGATACTTCTTCTAGGTATGTATCTTCCTTGCTCATCCCCCTCTCTTTGTTCTTACTGCTCATATCCAACCTCAGGGTCCGGTGAATCCGGGAAGTCGACAATAGTCAAGCAGATGAAAATCATTCACCAGAATGGCTTCACCAAGAACGAACTCATGGCGTTCCGTCCGACAATATATCATAATACTCTTGACTGCGCCCAAGCCATTGTCCTACAAATGCGCAACATGAATGTAGAGTGTGTCATGCCCGCGAATCAAGTGCGTTCTTTCTCACTTTCTCTCCCACCTCAATTCATCGCTTTCCACAGACATTCGCGGAACACATCATCAAATACAGGGTTGAAAACACTCCCGATTTTGTGTTCTCCATAGATGTTGCCCAAGGCATTCATGAATTATGGCAAGATCCTATCATCCCCAAAGTGATGGACTGTTCGAGCCAGTTCTATCTTATGGACTCAGCCTGCTAGTGGGTAATTATATCCACTCAGATTCCAAATACTCATGGTACTTGTTCGCAGTTTCTTTACGGAAGTGCTCCGTATAGGCACCCCCGACTATACACCAACAGAAAACGATGTACTACGAGCTCGAGCGAAGACAACCGGCATCACCGAAACACGGTTTAACATGGGACAGCTCTCGTAAGTACACCGGCATGTCAAAAATCTGTTCTTGATCGCGGTCTGGTAGCATCCATATGTTCGACGTAGGCGGCCAGCGTTCGGAACGGAATAAGTGGATACATTGTTTCGAATCCGTAACAAGTATCATTTTCTGCACAGCATTATCGGAATACGACCAGGTACTATTGGAAGAGAAGAACCAGGTAGGTCCTAGCGTACCCAGTTATGAGTCGTTGCTCATTTCGTCAATAGAATCGCATGCAGGAATCACTTATCTTATTTGAGTCGGTCATCAACTCCCGTTGGTTTTTACGAACATCCATCATATTATTTTTGAACAAGGTAGACATTTTCAAGAATAAGCTACCAAAGGTATGTATCCATCGGTGTGAACACATGGAGATCCATTGACGCTTTGCAGGTGCCGATCGAGAAGTACTTCCCAGAATATACAGGCGGCGCAGATATCAACAAAGCAGCCAAATATATTCTTTGGAAGTTCATGCAAGCCAACCGGGCGCGTTTAACTGTTCACCCTCAGTAAGTGTGATTTATTATGCCTTGTTCACCGCTCACAGCATCATAGCTTGACACAAGCCACCGATACGACGAATATTCGGCTCATCTCCGCTGTGGTCCGTGAGACAATCTTACAGAACACTCTCAAAGATTCGGGCATTCTGTGACGTCTTCCTTTCCTGGATTCTTGTTCTCATCTATCTGTATATACCATGGTTGGTTTGTATTGACGAGGGTGCAGCTTGCACATATATCTGGAACTCCTGGTTGTTCTCTAGCAAGTTATCATCATATCTAGGCCCAGGTTGTGCCTGCTGCTGTGTCCCATCATCGCTCCCACCACCCACCTCCCCAACCGGCTTCATAGCATCCACATCATCATCAAGTGCACCCGAGCTCTCAAGTTCTTGCGACAACTTGCGTCTCGCCGCTTCTTCTTCGGCCCGGCGGATCACATTCTAACCATAATTTTGCAAGTCCATTAGGGTTATTCCTTGGTTATGGTATCAAAAAAACAGCCAAAACACGCAAATCAGCAGATGGACGATTTGCGTGAAATCAAGGTCAAATACATGTTGTCATCCCTCACATGCACAAACCTGAATATATCATAGTCAGTCTGGTCCTCTAAGTGCTATGAGTGAATTATTATGTAAGCTTGACATTGTCAAACAAGTATCCTACAGTGTGGTCGCGGAATTTGGTTAGGATTAAAACTAGTGCAAGTAGGCTGGGCGCCAGGGCGCCGCCCAGCCTACTTGCACTAGTTTTAATCCTAACCAAATCAATGTTTGACACAATTTTCTTTGGTCGCCTTCTTGACAAGTCATATGTGTTGCACATGCAGAAGGGATTATTTCAAATTGATTAGCTTTTGTTCAAAATTAATTAGGGTTGGACTGAAATGCATAAAAGTAGGACCATGCCCTCATACAAGCTGCTGCTGATTCTTTAGTCATCATGTGGTGACAATGATGATTTGACATTCCATATTTTAATGGTAAGTGCAGTGAGAGTCAGAATCAAAACAAATCTGCATTGCAGAAAAAAGTAGATTCAATTATCAAGGGTGTAATTTTGGTCCAACTGGTTGAGTCCGGTTTGCTTCCAAGTTCCGGTCAGACAAAAACTCTTCAACTATGTGATAGTATACTAACTGTACCATATACACAACATAAAGATTTGAAGTCGAAAACATGCCTTCACAAGTATATTCCAGTCCAATATATCAGATGCAATATTCTACTTGTGCGTGTCAAGTTCTCCAAGACATATTGGACCAAAGTGTCTAGAGTCACATCAACTAGTACTAGGTCTGAACTCAGGAGAAGCCACCTGAATCAGTGGGGAGTTCAGTTCTGAAGGCTAAAGAAGCTAGGAAGGTTTGAACCAGAGGGGTACTTGAGAGTGACAAGAGCTACCATAAACATGTATCACTATTTAAATATTTTATGAATAACTGTCCATTTAATATGTCTTGAACAGCTGTGCTGGAGAGAACAAAATAGGACGCTAGTTGAACTCACATGGGCCATCAAAATTCCTGTGGGCGGAAGCTATGAATTTTGCTGCATGGCTTAAAAATCACCTACCTTCATGAATCATGAGCAATTCCCAAGATGACATCTTTCAAACTTCTGCATAAATTGAAACCAAGTTTAGCAGTGGCACGCGAATTCGGAAGCCGAATGTACGTGCACTTATCAGACAACAGGAAGCTTGAAGCGAAAGCCAAGGAGGCTTTATTCATAAGGGTAGATGAGGAGAGCAAGGGATATCAGACGTATTGGCCGGGAAAGCAGCAAGTTTCTATTGAGCGGAACATCAGCTTTGTATCAACAAACATTAACATACACAATGATATACTAGACGACAGGGAGTCTAGGCAAACAACTCTCGAAAACAATGTCCAGAATAACATCCAGAACATCTTAGCGCCTGCACGGCCCCAAACAACACCCCAAGTTCCCAAAATGTCACATCAAGCCCCCAAAATGCCACCTCAGAGCACACAAACATTGCTGGCCCTAATAATGCCCAGGGTAACGAGAGTATGACCTCCAGTGGGCTACTATAGAGCATTGAATGAGGGGGAGAAGGCATCCATAGCAATGAAAGACTTACCAGATAAAATGGAACTAGACATCCACTGGGCAATAGCAGCTGCTGAACGAGAACCAACATTGAAGGAAGCTTTGAGTGGCCCAGACGCTGCAGAATGGCAAGAGGCAATAAACTATGAAATCAGTGTCAGCTAGAGAAACTCGGAACATGGGAGAAAGTAGACACACCTCGAGGAGCTAATATTATACCCTGCCACTTCATCTTAGCGATGAAACGAGGACCAGACGGAGAGAAGATCAAATTACGAGCCCGTCTCATAGCAAACGGTCAACACCAGGAACACAGGATTGGCTATTCCGAAACATTCGCACCGACTTCAAATGTGTCAGCCATATGAATTGTCATAACAATGGCCGCAGATTAAGGTTGGGAGTTACATCAACTAGATGTGAAGAGTGCTTACCTTACATGCGGTATGGCCATAGTAACATCAAGGTACCTGAAGCATATTGTCAGCTTCAAAGAAGAATTACGGAAGCGTTTTGGAATAACCGATTTGGGAGAATTCGCCTGGTTGCTGGGACTTATATGGTCATTTCAGAAATAGGTTTCAAACTTGTGAAAAAATATCTTCTTGCGGGCTGGTACATATCTTGGAGGGTACATCTAGGAATGATATGAGCCAAGAATTAAGAAAAACGGCGGTTCGGTTATGGAGATATAGTCGAAATACTGATATTTTGGCCCATCCACCATATGTCAATGTAAACGACCTCGGGATGCTCTGGGACCATTCCCAATCGATTCCTACGCTTGGAAAACCCTAGGACAGGTTCCTACAGTATCGGAATTGGGTCAAATCGAGGCATAGCCACATATGTCAGGCAGGGGGGAGGAGGGGGACCCTGCATATCTCAAGAACGCGATTTTTTCTGGCAAATCGGGCTTGACCATCGTGTTCAGAGGGCTCAAGAGCCCCCGGGAAGAATGCTGCTGGAGTCCTGGCAAGTCATGGGAAGGCTGTAAAAATCGACCTTTGTGGGGGGTATGAGGTAAACTGGCACATGTCGATCCGGACTGCACAGAAACACTCTGGGATCATTCCAAATCGATTCCTAATGTTGGAAAACACCAGGAACGTTCTTTGGGGCATCGGTCTTGATGTAATATCCGGACATAGGAGAATGGGGGGGGAGGGGGACCTTGGGCATCTCGACCACCTGATTTTTGCTGCGAATTCTGGCTCGACCATCGTCTTCAGAGTGTTCCATAACCTCAAAATCAAGTCCTAGATGAACACCAGCAAGCAATATGAAGGCTGTAAAAATCGATGTATGTGGAAGGCAGCATGACTTGGGTGGTCAACTTTGGAATCTGATTTTTTCGTGCAAATCTGGCTCGACCATCGTCTTCAGAATGCTCAACAACCTCGAAATCAAGTCCTACATCAACCCCTGCAAGTCATATGAAGGCTGTAAAAATCGATGTGTGGAGGGGCCAGCATGACCTGGGTGGTCAACTTTGCAACCTGATTTATTTTGGCAAATCTGGCTCGACCATCCTTTTCAGAATGTTCAATAACCTCAGAATCAAGTCCTACACGAACCCCAGCAAGTCATATGAAGGCTGCAAAAATCGATGTGTGGGGGAGGCTGCATGATAGGGGGGTCAACTTTGGAACCTGATTTTTTTTGCCAAATCTGGCTCGACCATCCTGTTCAGAGAGTTCAATAACCTCAAAATCAAGTGCTAGATGAACGCCAGCAAGTCATATGAAGGCTGAAAAAATCGACCTTGGGACAAGGTAGAGCATGGTGCTTATATAAGCAAAAATGCGGTCATCTCATACAGGTGGCCAATCACTACTTTGTATTCTAACAGGACATTCAACATCATCCACAGATGACTTGATGCCTGGGTAGTGTGATGTAGTGCTCATACTTACTTACTGTGGTCTTGTAGAGGCTGGTCTTACTTACCTTTGTGTTCACATTTTTAATGCTTATATAATGAATCAATTCTTCGCCAGTTACCAGCATGAGTCTGACTGCTCAGCAAGTTTTCCTCTCCTCTAGGCCTTGAATCTAGTACAGAAACCCTTTAGGGTCGGATAGCAGCTAGGCACTGCAAGGCCCAACACATTGTTCTGCCTCACCAGCAGAATTGTTGTACCCACAGCAGCTCTGGAATTGCAGGAGGACATTCATCACCATCCACAGACACAGAATGACTCTATATCTTTGGCTTTTTGGGTCTAGGGGCTTTTGAGTTGGTTGTCACCCTCCCATTGATACCTGGATACTGCAGCTCTGGAATCACAGGAGGACATTCAATGCCATCCACAGAGACAGAAGACTTGATACCTGGGTACTGCGGCTCTAGAACCTCCCCTCTGATTTCGAATTTCTGGTGGGGATATATAAGTGTTTTGTTAGTACCTAGTACATAAGTCTGATGAATACTATACCTTGCCTGCTTCTGTTTTTTTTTTTTTGCTTCAGAAGCAGGCAAGGTATAGTATTCATCAGATGTTAGTCCTAGATGAACCACAGCAAGTCATATGAAGG
>JABBWD010000231.1:0-27280 GCA_016628565.1 Suillus placidus | reverse complement strand
CAACACAAAATGAACTGAATATTCCGCCCAAGACTTCCCAACACCGACATCTAGTCCAGAAACAGAACCAATCGCACGAGCTGCATACGTAGGGACTCCGCGGCGATGTCCACTTCCGAAGCAGCTGTGAGGTCGAGCAGACATTGGTATGATGCATCGGTGAAGAATAACGAATGTACTTACAGAAAGCAATAAACTCTTCCAAGTGCATGACAGCTTGCTCAAGAAAATCTCTATGACGAGCATGCGTGATGAGTGGGCTTGGTAATCGAAACCATCACTGTATCTGTTAAGAAAAGTCAGAATGTCCATTCAGCCGGCGATATCGGACCTGCGTAAAGTACCTTGTTCGTAAAACCTGTGCGAGACCATCTAGAAACGATTGGGTACCCTCGGATGTGCGAAGACTCGCTGTCCAGAACTGAGGTCGTTTACTGTTATCATAGCCATCGCCATACTCCATGAAAGTGAGAGACTGGTTGGGAGGAAGGCTCGCGATAGTATCAGACTTGTTCAACAAGAAAAGGGTATCTGGTTCAGGTGGCCCTTAACCTCATCCGGGATTTGAACCAGGGCGTTGTCCGGAGAGGACAAAACATCGGGAAGGGACAAAACACAAAGAGACAGATCAGCCTCCTTGACACTGAGCGAACCGTTAAGAAAACGATATAACGTATTATGACTTGCACATACGCGTTGCCTGCACGACCTACCCCTACCTGCTCTACAGTGTCCAATGTTTCTCGCAGGCCAGCAGTGTCGCTCAGAACAACTGGAAAACCTCCAATATCCAAAGTGAGCGTGAGCACGTCCCGTGTAGTTCCTGGAATGGGTGATGTAATAGCTGCATCGCGTTGAGCTACAATCAAGGGTTCGAATTAAGGTCTCAAAGAGCGTGACTTGAAGGACATGCCAAGAAAATTGAATAAGCTACTCTTGCCAGCATTCGGAGGTCCAAATATCGCAAGTTTTATTCCAGAGCGCAGAATCTCCCCACGGCGGTTGTCATCCAGGTGAGATCGAATGCAGTTTATGATATTCAATGCACGATCATGAGCTAATACCGCTTCAGATAAATTTGCCAATGAGCCTGTGGAGGACCTGCCTTCTCTGATCATCGCTTCCTGTCCAAGTTCATCCACGTCCTCGCCAAAATCAATAAAACCTTCAACAAAAACTAGACATTCTATTATCTGTGACCTTAGTGCAGCATATCGCGCTCTCGCAGTCCCCTAAGAACATTTGGGGTAAGTTGTAAGTCCTAAAATCAGGCAGTAATAACCCCTACCTCAGCCCCGCTGACAGCAACTCTTCTTTGAGCTTCTGTTTCAGCATCTATCAAGTCGCGCAGGCCCTCGACTTGGGTGAGATCAAGTCGGCCACCCTCGAAGGCACGTCTCGTAAACTCGCCTGGGGCAGCGGGCCGACAATATGGCAGTTTAGCAAGTGCACGTAACACTGCCGAGAGCACTGCGCGCCCAGAATGGATGTGAAGCTCAAGAGTATCTTCCGTAGTAAATGATTTTGGACCTAATGCACACAATTAAATATCCCGCGACTTACAGCAAATAATCAGGACTCACCCTTGAAGAAGACAGTCAAGCTGTCATCGAGTCTCTCTTCAGTCTCTGGATCGACGACGTGTCTGCGCTGGAGCATCCATGGATTCGGTGTGTCCCCAGACTTTTTCTTGCGCGTCACTCGTCGCCAGACCTCAAGGGCGTCGGGTCCAGAAACCCGAATGACAGCTATACCTGCTTTCCCAGGCGGAGTGGAGAGTGCGTATATAGTTCTACGCTGCGCATCAGCGAGCGTGGGCTCGGACTTGGCGGAGAGAGTTGTATGAGTACGACTGGTATACCCAGTGGCATCGAACGGCGACGATGACTTGTTGAGGCGGTGTGATCTGCAGTTCCAGGGGGAACTTCTATGTAGAACGACCGATGCAAGTTTTGGGATCGGCAGGGAGTTATTTTCCCGAAATTGAACCTGTCTCCGTTGTATCCGTGGATCCTTTACAGCTTTCTGAATGGTACTGGCTCGCCATTGCCGCAACATTCACTGCCCTCGAATTCTAGCTCGCCGTCAGTCGCGACCAGTATGATGATAGACGCGTGCTACAAAGACTTATCGTAATTTCTCACGACTACAGCTTGCCCTTACCTCTCATCGCCGAGCACAAGATCTAACTAAACCGACTAATCCCACCCTTTCACATAGGTTGCCCAGTTTAACCAGGAGCCATGGGTCAAACACGTTCGTATTTTCCCATGACGCATTCATCTTCCACTCACTCCGCCATGAATAGCATCACAGTTTATGGAGGACATGCAGAAGCGGTCCAACTGTGCGTTCTACGTTCCAAACTACTTCTGCTCTCTGCGATACTCATTTGACTGTGCTGCGCAGTCACATCCGCTGAGCTGGAAAGATTGAAGAAACGCTTTATGAAGCTAGACAGGTCTATATTATCTCTTCAATTGACCATCATTTGTACCGATCTCATAATGCATATACAGTGATGGCTCGGGCTCTATAGATCGCGAAGAATTTCTGCAAATACCCCAAATAGCTACCAACCCATTAGCCTCAAGGATGATTGCAATCTTTGACGAAGAGTGCGTTGACAGATTTCCGTGGCCCACTCACAATTCAATTCTTGCGTAGTGGAGGAGGGACTGTGGACTTCCAGGAATTTGTGGGTGGGTTGAGTGCATTTAGCAGTCGAGGAGGGCGAGAAGAGAAGCTACGATGTGCGTCTCCCATTTTGGTTCATCAGCCACGGCCTCACGTCATGATGTCAAGTCGCATTCAAGGTTTATGATGTGGATCGAGATGGCTTTATTTCCAATGGAGAATTGTTTCTGGTATTGAAAATGATGGTTGGGAACAATCTCAAGGTATGCGCTTACCCAATGATTTTAGAACTCTTTGTAATATTTTCTTTGAAACAGGATCAACAACTGCAGCAGATTGTTGACAAGACGATCATGGAGGGCGATCTAGATCGAGATGGAAAACTTAGCTTCGAAGAGTTTTCCCAGATGGTGTCAAACACGGTTAGAGACATTTCTCTTGCTTCACTGCTGATGCTCAGTCTTTTTGCCCTTAGGACATTGTCAAGCAGATGACGCTTGAGGACCTTTTCTGACAGCTTCGGCGCCAACGGACATTCACGTCCCCTCATACCCCACCGTGTATATGTTGTCCATCACGATCGTCTGTTGCATCATTATCCATTCATCATATAGTGGCAACTTACATGTAGTATCGCCTTTGTTGTAGAGTATAAGTTTCGGTCTCAGATCACCATAACACAAATCACGGTACGCGAAAGCCGCTGGGATCCAGAAAAGAGCACTATGTCACTCATCAACAGAACTCTAATGACCTCCTGAATAAAATTACAAGCGTGTTACAAAACCCGTAAATCAGGTCTTTACTATATATTCAGTTTCAGGGTTTTGTCTGCACTCTGGATTTTTTGATTAGCCGATCAGGCGAGCTGCTGGTAACGTCAAACACTTACTGGACAAACCAGGTCTGATCAGGAGAGACGCAATTGCCTCCATGAGCATTCTGTGTTGACTGGCAGTTAAATGCGACATATTCAACCACGTTAGCCTGAATGTTCGAGTCAGACACTAAAATCAAGCATGTCCCACCCGAGAAGTCTTACCCAGTTGGTTCTGCAGTACGTCTCGTTGTAGCTGGCCTGGTTCACGAAGAACGTCTGGCAAGTTGAATACTGCATATAGATAGTAGATCCACTCTACTTCAAAGTATCAGCGTAGACCTGAAGAGACCGCGTTTAACGTACTGCGATATTAAAAAGTGCTCCTGCAGATCCCATGCCATTAAGTTAGTAGAAAACCGAAAGAGAGATACACGAGCACTATTCACCGATGTTCTGACTATCATACAAGAGAGCATCCGAGATGACTTGACAATCGTAAGGGTTTGGTCCACCACCGGAGGGAGTAAAGCAGTTGGTAGTACCTTGAATGCGATGGAACAAGCTTGGAAAAGTCCAGAAGACAAGAGCATCGAACACAACGCACAGGTACTGGCGCAGATATTTGTCTGGCGCGCTCCAAGATCGCGCTTCTCAATGGCATTTGAGCAGGTCAACGTATCGACTTGAACATCTGAGTTCTGCCCAATGAAAGAAGTGGAGATGATGGCCTTGTTCTCGCATGTAAACGCTAGATGGAGCCAGGTAAACCAGTGTCTGTCTGCGATCGCCTTGAACAGTTACCCACAGGAAGCTTTGACAACTGCCACAGCACCAAATGCTGCAGCAAAGGCAAACCGAAGAAAAAGCTGCATGTCACAGAGCTGGAAACAAAGAAGTTCAAAGAAGCTAGCAACGCGACCGGTAAGTTCTTATATGTTGCCCAGCGTCACTGGTCATTGTTCTCGAATTCTCAGTGTGGGGTAGCAAGCCCGTGGGCTAGTCATGGGGCTTGAATTCAAGATGGGATGGATGTCTCGAGTTTTCCATGCCACACGGCGGTGTCTACCCGGAAACATTGCAGCCTTGCTCTTGTGACACGCTTTCCACGCTATATCGTGGTGTCTGTCCGAAAACGTCGCAGCGCCTTGTAAAATTCCTCTCGGATCTTGGACACCAAGTCCCACCTCATCCAATGGGGACAGTCTAAAACCATTGTGTCCGCCATTGATGGCGGCCTGGTCCATGTGACTGGTTCAGGGGCTTCATCTGAAATTTTTAATGAAGGGACTCACCAGCTGCTACCCCTCATAGAAACTGAGAGACGCCTGGCCTACATTGCTAATTAGAGTTAGCTCGGGTGAAAATTGGGTATTCAATTGGTGTCAATGAGCAGATAAGGATCCAGAGCAGGTTATATCGGGCTTGGACCAGAAATAGTACGTAAAGACGCCTTAGATCACTGGCAGGCGGTTGGCCCAATATAGCAAGGTCTAAGGAGGTCATCAGTCGTAACAACATCTGGGCGTTAGACTTGGCGAGGTTGACAATGTTTTCTCGATCAAAACCAAGACAAAGAATAAACTCACAACAACACACAGCGCCCGTGCTAAGCCACAATGTTACGCCCGCGTAAACAGAGATATCATACAAGTTGAATTCATGCTGGGGTATACAAACACAAAACACCATCTTTTACTCTTCGTCTGGCACTCTCGATGAATCCGCGCTGGTTCGGAGGGTCGCGAGTTCAATCAATAATGAGGAGTGCACAGGCTCAGACCCCCTAGCAAAGCGACCTCTCATGTTGAGCAGAAGACGGTTGCAGAGCAAGGACGGCAAAGCGACAGACCAACTGTCGATTTGTTTTAGAAATGTAACACACAGGGAGACAGAGACTCACGGCATGATTAGGTCGATATAGGAGGGGTACCGAGCCCAGACAATAGTTGATGCAACGAGTTCCATGAATATTCTTTGGATGGTAAGTGGTCAAGTATGCCGTGACAGCCACCTAGAAGCAACGGACGTACACGAGAAAGTATAATAAACTTGAGTGGTCGTCAGTATTTCTCATCACTGCAAAGACAACAACTACCAACCTATCACGGGCCAGAAACGTTGCAAGTTCACTGCGTTGTTGTCGGTCCAGGAAAACTTTCTTGAGGACGAGTATGCAAATGATAGGTTCAAGGACCAGCGCTGGCGTCCAAAAGATGGCAGAGAGAGGAGCAAGACCCTCGAAGAGACAACCCACTGGAGTAGAGACTACCGGAAATCCTAGCAGCGGTTCATTCAGCCAATTCTACAATGAGAATAGCCAGACTCACTTTCCACGCGGGCGATTGTCAAGCCAATGAGAAGCGCCATCGCAGCGACCTCGATTATACTCAGGACAATCATCCAATAGAGTACCCTGTTACTTCGATCATAAATTGCCCACACCTTGAAGGATGTTAGTTGTCGACTTTTCGTATGAAACCGCTGGACTCCCTCTAAGCTGCAGTATGGCTAATACAAACGATGGTTCAATGGGTGACGGTTGTGCATGGGCTGTATGCTTACTTTGAACAGAGATGGTCATAAGGAGTGCACTATCGAATCATGAGAAAGACATCAAGAGAAAGTGACACGACTTACATGATATTATCGCATAACATGTAGGTGATGCAACTAGACCAGTGGAGGAAGTCAACCTCATGGATGTCATAGTAACACGAACATACGTCTTGATGAATGGTTAGCGTAAGATGGAGGAAGGGTGTGCCAGAAGAATTACTTTGGATGATACCACTTTAGATGGGGTTTGTCGTACTTTGAATACTAGTCAACAGAATCACCAGTGATCAATACTTCCTACTCACTCACGTCAAATGTGAGCCATAACGCTGGAAGCCAGCGGTTCTCGAGAGTGCATTAGCGTAGCGCACATTGTTCTCTATCATGCAAACTCACAAAATGATAGAGATATGTCACCCAGCTTTTCCTCTTCAACCAGATGAGATCAATCTGCCAGCTCGTACCTTAGCAGCTGCAGTCGCTGAAATCAGATTAACAGTTTACCTCGTCCTCGATAGTAATGACTACCAGAAATGAGAATCAGTAAGTAAATCACCAAAAGAAATCCTTACTGTGTTCATAAATGAGAAGTCCCAGCGCTGCGGCTCGTGATTGTTTCCCAATGTCCACTGATAGGCAAATATTCATCAGTAGCTTCAACTGTCCAAGAAACGAGTCATAGTCACTAACAAGCTCGCCGAGCAGACAGTGAAATCAAGGTCATGTCCGACATGAACGGCTGGAAATATTCGTAGCATAACATGACGTGGGACCAGCTTTAAGACTCGGTACGCGAAAAATAAAGGCTCAGTCGTGAGGCAAACATATGTGGTCACTGCTTGATCGCAGCCCCAATCCGGCTGGATGGCCATGTAGTATAGGACAAAACGAACCCGATTACGTAGCGGGTTCTGGAGTTCTCGCTCCAAAAAGTTCAAAATTGCCGGCAGGAAAATCATGAAGCTTGACTAATACTGTTCGTGCCGAGTCCTCGAGGCAGTCACCGGCAACTCGGGACACAGTGCTTTCAACCCAGCTTAACATACCAATATGACTTTATTGTAAGCGGAGAAGTGTACGCCGGGGACCTTGATGAAATTTGCTGTGCGAGTTTTGGAAGTGTCCGAAGCTTGCAGTGATCCATCGAAAAACTGATTGACTGTTGGCACATGCTTCCAGGACCCTGACCAGGGACGCAGCATGATGTAAGCAAATGCTGAGATCTATGCCATCTCAGTCTTGTAAGTTAGGCTGAAAATAGTCGCATAAATTTTCGAGAGAGCAGATACGAGTAGTGGGCGCATGCGCATGTGCCGTTGATAATCGTTAATCGGTTGAGAGTTGATTGGCACCGCTTCAACGACATCCAAGTCCCCGCTCCGCCACTAGTTCAGGATCACCGCTTTACTTTTTTACCCTCCTAGTAAGGCAGTTCATGATGAGCAAACATGGATAGGCCATTGATAGAAACATCCTTACTGGCTCACTCTCGCTGATATCCATCTCATCATCTCGTTCTCTTTTCAGAATAGTGGAGTCCATATCCATCGCACTTTCACATTCATCTTGCGCAGATTTTCCGAACCCCGAAAACTGACTGGGGATAGGGCAACGCCATGTGCTTATCTTTGAATCCTCGCCTCCCGTGACAAGAACTTCGTGCTGTGTTGCAGGTGAACACTAGATATCGTCGCACCAAGAACACGCACGTTTTCATCCCAGAAGACTGAACGAACCACTCCAGTATGGCCCTTGGCCCATACCGAATTTATTGTCCATGGTGCAGATGAGTCTGTCACATTTGAACTTGAGAGAAGGGCCACATCACCCCTGTGCGAAAATGTTGAATTGCATGTCATGGTCATGATATGTCACATACTCGTTCGAACCAACAAATACAGCGAGGTTGCTGTCAGACCGTTTTGTATTGTGACATGTTATCATATAGTCGGTAACCCAAGTTCGCCCATTGCTATGAACGGAGGGGTGGCGAATGTCACAGTTCTGCAACATGTCAAGCTTTGTGCGGCATCATGAGGAACAAGTAGATCGACAGATGGTTGAAATATACCTCATTTGACCAGCAGCTGAATGTCTCCATATCGCTTGCAGCCCAGACACGATTGGCGGACGAATCACGGATCCATCCTGCTTGAGATATGCTACAACCCCAACTGCCGACGTTTAGAACTGCTTCATCCTCATCATCTTCCGCAGAGTTTGATGTGCTAACCAGGCCATCAGTGGAAGCTGATAGCAGGATTTGTCCAGATGTTGGAGATGGGCAATTTTTCAGAAAGTGCACTGCAGTAATGTCGTCTGAATGTGTTGAGCCGTGAACGCGGAGTGGTACATTTGGTTTTCGAGGGTCCCTTTGATCTCATGTTGAAGTTCACAGCCTTGTAAAGAAGAGCAGGACCTACCAGTAGAGTATAAATGCGTCCTCCTTTTGTAGGCCCGTCCCCGCAGCAACGGTCAAGCCATCATGAGAGGTATCACAAGACAAAATGGTACGAGATCTCCCAGATGTCACTAGTTACCAACAATACTCTTGAGTTGTCAAACGTGAAATTCCAGCGGTAAAGTATGAAAAACATACTTTGTGTGGTCGGAGCGCCAGAACGTTCATCCCAAGTAATCACACAACCATCCTTACCAGCAGATAGAAGCGTATGCCGGTCGGACCCCCCGATGCCTCTAACAGTTCGCAAGACTGTGGTAGCGTTTTGATGGCCTTTGAGGGTTTGGACGCATTTCAAGGATGACTTGTCAAAAAGATGAATTGCATTTGACGGAGCAGAAGCAGAAGAAACATAGTAATTTCCTAGCGATGTCAGCGCAAGAACATAGCTTCCATCCGGATGAGTGGTTGTTTTTATTGCTGAAGAGATTGTCTCGAATGAAGGAGACTCGAGCAATGACATGACTGCAAGCTTGCTGCAAGCCTTGACCCAAACTAGCTCCAGACTTGATCCAGATCCCACGATCACGTCAGCAGCTCACCTACGAACTTTCCATCGTCATATCTTTATTCTTTTACCACCACCACCTTGCGCCTAGATCAGGCCTGTTCCACCACAACTATTTTTCTTTTCGACTCCTTCAAAAACACCCACGCTCTTTTCAATCCACAGTCTTTTCGTCGATTCCCTCTAACAAAGATTCTCAAACCTGAGAATCTATTCGCCTAGACTAAGAATAAGCATTTCACTTCATTGCTTCCTAGTCTACTTCCACTTGCAACATGACTCGTCAGGGTGAGTCTTAAATCATTTGGGTCTCACGTGCGAAGGCCCAACGCATCATACAGCTCCTCGTATCCACCGTCTCCCTCAGCGTCTTGACTACAACCTGATTCCTGCGCCTTTGGGTGCGTGTGAACGCACATCTCAACTCGCAACGTTAATCAAATTACTACAGATCTATCTCTTCCGCTGGCCACGGAAAAGTCTCCTTTGCCAGCTATCATCGTCACCCCATCATCTCCAGCATCCGACACACCTGAGTACTACATAGCGTTCTTAAAACCGCCATCTAAGCCTACGTTTCGTGAGCGCATCTCCGAGTATTCTCCTTTCCAGCCACAGCTGCCCCTGAAGGCCCGAAGCGCTATCATCATCTCCCTCATTCTCTTCATTCTGATCTGCCACCTTCTGGTCCACATTGCTGTCCGCCGTCCACACTTCGATTTCATCGCATCCTCTGATAATATCTCGTCGCTCAAAACGAATTATCATCAGGCCCAAAATTCATTCTTGGACTCGTTTGCTTTAGATCTCAAATCGTTTTGGGGTGGGCCAGTGGTCGGGGATACGCGAAATTTCATAATCGAAGATTTTTCACAGCCAGCGCATCGGTAGATGCGGCAGGTTCGCCATTTTTCAGTATATAGACCTTGATACAAAGTCTATGCAATTTTGGTTCTTCACCATGTTCCCAACTTCCCATGCATCTACTGACAGTCATATATCAAAGTTATCTTTGACCGAACTGACTTGTTTACAGTTTCATTAAATTTCTTTCGTTTATATCTATCTGGTTGTGGAAGTTGAAATGTTTGGCTAAAGTCCACCCTGTATCGTGATAACTGTACAGGAAGCTCTTGGCTTGTATTCAGCATTCAGCACTGGACCATTTCATACACAGTGACGTCAGGTCCGCGACACCCTGACCATATGCTTGCCAGGTTCGACACCTGTCCAGTTGGATTCCCATGCATGTATCGACAACCAATACATTCGCGTTGATTCGTGAGTTGTAACATCAATTTAGAATTCGCTTCAGGGCTGCTGCTTGTGCCCTCAAACAATTTATCGATACTCTTCGCGTTTTCTCGCAGTAAGCCATTTCTCCTCCAAGTTGAAGTCCTTCAGTGACACAATACCCCAACAGTCGCGCATCTCTCGGTGAAAAGCAGAACGCGGATAACTTTCATTCGGCCAGTCCACAAATATGCTTCGAATCAAGGTTCATGTGGTCGTAATTATTGTGCCTTACTCACGCTCGCTTCGTTTTTCGTGTGTTACAGCTGTCCTCGACGACGTCTTATTAAATACGATGCTATTGCTAACACTTAGCATGAACTACCCACTTACTCCCTCGGCTAGTCCATAACATTCATTTTTGCTCCCCACATCTGCTATTCGTGCAAGACAGGGTTGAACATGTCTCAGCTAGAAGCCATTGCTAAGTCGGTATCTGAGTGTTGCTCATTATCGTCCTCGGGGAGCATCTTGGAGCAATGTCGACCCCCTTCCTCGTCACGATCCCCTGGAATTACTTGTCCTGAACCTGTCATGACCATGGCACGCATGTCGTCCTCTAGCCATGTGCTTTTTGACAGCCCTTCTCAAGTCACCTTTTCCACCCATGATCCCATCAATTACGACATAGTGATTGCGTTGCCATCCTCGTTGGGAGTACCTGCAACTCCAACATCATCTTTGTTGTCCTCATTTGTGACCACCAGCCGTGCCACATCACGCGTTGTGGTTATGCGAAGAGCCGATTCTAAGGAAAAATCTCCTGAGACTACATCTTTTTCTGATGCCGCATCTTCCGCAACTCCTGCCACCGACTCTAAAGGTGGTGGGACAGACAAGACAACAACCAAGACCGGAAACAACGGAACAACACCTCCTGGTCATGCTTCAACCACAGCTGTGCCGGATACGGGTGCTCAGACAACCACAGCTGTGCCGGATATAGGTGCTCAGACAACAACTGTCACATCATATTATACGTCAAGTCAGTATGACACCGCCAGTCCCCTTACAACAACAATTGCGAGGTGCGCTCCAGAAACCAGGATCGATATGCAATTGATGTTCAAGCTTAATTTAGTGCCATCACTTCGTCTACGTCAGTTTCATCAAGTCTCGTCAAAGGACCACAAGAGCTCGTTTCGCAAACTTCGGCAGTGATGGTGACCATCACCTCCGAATGGACCTCCGGGGGACACACTTATCACACGACAATGACACTGGGATGCACTAGTCCTGGGAGTGTTCAACCGTCGCCCACTGGAACTGTTGCATCTCCTCCGTCTGCATCTAAGTCCAGGTAAGCATTTGCGCGTATTTAGTCCGACAAATTGTTGCTTATTCTCGTTAAAAGTCTTCTTCCCTTGATATTGGGACTTGTTTTTGGAGTTGTTTTTCTTGTCGCCTTCGCCGTAATACTCCACAAATTCCGCGCCCGCTGGCGCCGGCAGGCTGAGTTGCTCCCCCAGCCTCTGTCAGATCATGGGAACCATAACTATCAAGATCAGTTGCTGCGAGACCCAACTCCACCAGTCACAACACAAGCTACGCTGGAAAGACGGCCTCGTGCTCCCCCACTTGTGGGAAGAATATCTGATCGGTTGCTGCGAGACCCAACTTCACCAGTCGCAACACAAGCTGCGCTGGAAAGACGACCTCGTGCTCCCCCACTTGTGGGAAGAATATCTGATTGGCGATCAAGATGCCGCTCCCAAGGGGATAGTTCGGAGCCAATGAGCGAGGTGTTATCAGACCCTTTTGCGGACGGGTCTTTTGCTGTTTCCTCACGGACCAGTGAACCTGCAGCAAACAACCCCTTTGCAGTATTTGGCGAAAGCCTCAGTACGCTGCACACGAGCGATTACTCGGAATTGAATATTCTTGCCCCCATTCCATCGAATGCTGGGACGTCTATACATTCGTCGTATCTTTCTCCGACTGGTCATTATCACGAGAGGCATCCCCCACCTGCAATGTCAGCAGAAGACACAACAGAAAGGTCATCACTGGTTTTTCACGCTGGTAGTGGGCGTTTGAGGGCTCTGTTGGACGAGGCACGTAGGACTTAGGTGATCTTAGGCAGGGACGGTTGGAAATTGTTGATCAACTCTCAACCCTGTGGTTGTAGATACGTTCAACTTGATGGTTGTACGTAGACCTATCCTATAGGCTATACATAATGATACTATATGTAGTACCATCAGTGCCGGACATCAATTGGCGTGGGAATACATGCAGTACATATAGAAACGACGCCGCTTTTGGGTCACTCTATTGCTTCAAGTATACTACTTGGCCTCAAAAAGCTGGCGCTGACTCTGCTTGGTTGTCCTTCGTTGTCCTTCCAGCTTGTGACCTGCTAGTCATGGATGCGCTCTTTGTACCTCTCGCCTCTGCCATCGGTGCATCTGTGGACCAAATCAAGGTTGGCAGCAATCTTGCGTCATACATATATGATATAGGCTAACACTAAAAATTGCCAGCTCATCTCATGTCTACTAATAGCATGCCCCCTAGGAAGTCTCTTCATTCGTATACCAGTATCTCAGCCCAATCTCAAGCATCTCTTCAATTTGCTTGTCTCGCTTTTCTTTTTCATTCCAGTTTTGAACTTGTCATGGGGCTTTGTCCAGCTATTAGGGAGTGTTCTTGGAACATATTACATTGCGGCTAATGTAAAAGGTCCCAACATGCCGTGGATAGTTTTCGCGTATGTTTATCCTTTTAACTCATGAAATGCCTGCTCACTGGACTTTCTGCAGCTTCGTCATGGGTCATCTCACGGTTAAGTAAGGACATATAAGTCAGACGTGTTTACATGGGAGGCTGATATATACCCATTCCAAGCCACGTTATACGGGCATTTTATAACCTAAGCTATGAAACGTTCGAAGTCACAGGGCCCCAGATGGTGCTGACTATGAAGCTCACGACTTTTGCATGGAATGTCTGGGATGGTAGAACGGCTTCTGAAGTAAGCCCCCTACTGCTGAAAAAAACTCCTAAAACTTAATTATACAAATTCAGAATCTTGACAAATGGCAATTACAAAAGCGCGTCACAAAATACCCCACATTGCTCGAGTTTCTTGGTTATTCGTGAGTCTTATTCGATGTGTTTTGTCTCCGGATGATGGATTTTTGTGTAGCTTTTATTTCCCGGGTGTCCTAGTCGGGCCATATCTTGACTACGCGTCATACATGTCCTTGATCGATGAATCACTCTTCGAAGGCAAGCGCAGTCCTAGTTCAACAAGGTCCATTCCAAACGGCAGAAAACGAGTCGCATACCGGAAGATGTTGACTGGTTTGGTCTTCTTGGGGATCTTTGTGGTTTTGAGTCCCTCATTCTACTACGGCATCGTGATCACCCCGTGGTTCATGACCCAAGGATTTCTCTATAGGTCCGTCTCAATGCGTTCGGTCGAATACTTTCTGACGTATTTGGATGCAGGATAGCATATTTCCAATTTTCTGGTTTCATTGAGCGGTCTAAGTACTATGCGATCTGGACGCTTACAGAGGTGCGGTTCGTGTTCTGCCGTAGACGCGATGCTAACGCAGGCAACTAGGGTGCGAGTATCCTGACCGGATTAGGGTTTACTGGCTATGGCCCTTCAGGCGAATCCACATGGGAAGGTGCCGCTAACGTCAAAATCCTCGAGATCGAGCTCCCTTCGAACTTCAAAGTTCTGCTTGACTCGTGGAACATCAACACGAACATTTGGCTGAGGGAATGTATATACAAGCGTGTAACTCCCAAAGGGAAGAAGCCTGGATTCCGCAGCAGCATGTTGACTTTTGCGACGAGCGCCTTCTGGGTAGGTGATTGGGTATGCTACGCATGACCTGTGCTGATTTTGTTGTAGCATGGCATTGCGACAGGCTACTACCTGACTTTCTTCTTCGGTGGATTCATCACTACCGCAGGCCGCCTTTGCCGTGCCAATCTACGTCCCTTAGTCCTCCCACCTCCAGGAGCACCCACGACAATCACGAAACGCATTTACGATTTGACTGGAACTTTCGTCAGCATCCTCATTCTCAACTACGTGGCAGCACCGTTTATGCTGCTAACCTTTACCGATTCTATCGAGGTTTGGCGTCGGCTCCATTGGTACGGCTTTTGGATGATTGGCTCGACACTCACTTTCTTCTGGCTTGGTGGCTCTGGTTTCATGAAGGCTCTACAGAAGAAGGAAGGAAAAGTCGCTGAGAAGGTCGTGACGCCGGAATCTCACGTTATGCCACCACCTCTAGATGATGTGGCGGAGGAGTTGAAGGATCTGCAGCAGAGGATGGAAAGAGTAGGCAGAGCTTAGGTACTTATTTAGATGGGCTCCGACAATCGATACCTAAGTTATGTTCAATCAAGATTTTGCATACCGTCTCGAATTTCTGGATCATATTTCAGTCCTAAATATCGCATTTCAACAAGCAGGGCCATCCTAATAGAGCCGTGCGCTCGAACATAAGCAATGCATAGGTGGGGCATACAGGGCTCAAAAGATGGAAAGATGATGGTTTGTAGTATACCCATAATGCATATGTGACCACACAGAGATTGCGACGCCTCCCATGCTGCCACCAATGAATATTTTGTGAGCTTCTTATACTTTGAAGCCACGAGACTTTCGGCGACCACGGGCGCGCTCGAACTGAGGAAAATGTGTTAGATATGAACACCTTTAGAAATGATGATTAACACGTACTTTGCGACCCTTGGAGATGGTGTAAGGCTTCTTGTTCTTGTGGGGACCCATGCCAAAGTGCTTGACAGCCTCGCGAGTGTTCCTCTTTCCCCGGAGCAACACGGTGTCAGACCCTGTTGGTGCGCGAAGTGCGAGCTGATCCAGCGTCAATGCCTCACCACCAGCATTGAGAATGCGCTCCTTTGCTGCGCGTGTGAAGCGTAGAGCAGCGACTGAGAGTTTGGGCACTTCGACGAGACGAACGTCATCGGTTACAGTGCCAACGACCACGATAACTTTTGAGTCGCGATCAGGGGTGGCAGCGGTCTCTTTAACGATTCTTGACAAAGAGAGGGGGGGACGGTTGATTTTGGAGAGGAAGAGGCGGTGGAGGATAGCCTGAGTAAAAACCATGCTTCAGTCAAACGCCTGAACTACACGTAAAACTATTCAACCTTGTTGAAATTCGAGTCTGTGCGGCGAGCCAAAAACCTGTAGAGCTAAATAACATTTAGACTGAGCTTTTGCGCATACTGAACACACATACTTTGACGAGCAAAAGGAGGTAAGGATCCTCGCTTTTGGGGGCCGTCCGCTGGGCCTTCTTGACGTGGTGTGTCCTGAGGTCGATACCCTAGTAAGATGTCCATTTCAGCATAATTTCTACGTGCTGTTTGGGACGACGGGCTCACCATCTTGATCTTGCCGATTTGTGCTGTTCGGGGACAGTGTATAGACAACAACGGAGGCTTGAGGAACTGTGCAGGACAAGCAAATAAAGTTTGATTCTCGGCATTTCGCGGAAGATGAAATTGAATTCGCTGTCTGAGACAAACAAGCGACAAACAACGACAAATCTTTCTTCAACTTCAACTGCCATGGTGCGTCACATTTTCGGTGCCCAAGGCGATTTTTTCTAACTTTTTGCTTTTCTGTTAGGATCAATACGGAGAACCAACTGCTCCCTCAGTTGACCCTTACTCTGATGCGTACAATGCACCAGCGCCCGCTACTGCCACATCAGAAACCAGAGACCGTGACGCCGCCCCACCACGCGGTCGTTCTCGTTCAAGAAGTCCTGGAGCCCGCAGTGCTGGTTACCGTAGTCCTACTCAAAAGCGCAGGTCTCCGCCTCCTAAAAAGCCAACACATGCTCCAATTGTACGTTCCACATGTTCTCATCATGTTTTGCAAAGCGCTTATGGGGCAAAGAAGGCGCCCAATCCCTCCCAAGTTTTGGGGGTCTTCGGATTAAGCATCAGGACACAAGAGCGGGATTTGGACGAGGAGTTCTCTCGCTTTGGAAGAGTTGAAAAAGTCACAATTGTTTACGATCAGAGGGTACGGTGGTTTCCTGTGCATTTCGTTACCCTAACCCATGAAAACGTGTTTTTCAGTCCGACCGTTCTCGTGGTTTCGGTTTTATCAGAATGTCCAGCACTGAAGAAGCTACTCGCTGCATTCAGGAACTCAACGGAGTCGTACGTTTTCCCTTCATGTGTATGCTTTCCTTGCTGATCTCCTTCATAGGAACTGAATGGACGTCGCATTCGGGTTGACTATTCTGTCACTGACAGACCGCATGCACCAACCCCTGGCGAATATATGGGACATCGTCGCTCGACTAGGGACACCTACTCAGGCTCAGGCCGCGACTCACACCACCGCGACTCCTACCGTGACTCATATCGTGACCGCGATCACCGCCGTTCCGATCGCGATAAGGATAGGGACCCTTACGGTCGCGACAGCCGTGATTGGCGCGATCGTCGCAGCCCTCGTCGTTACTCACCTGATTACAGAAGGCGCGGGAGCTACTCTAGGAGTCCTCCTAGGGGTAGTAGCCCTCGCAAGGATTATGATGGTCCTTCAGGAACTGCTGCAGCAAGCTCTTCTAACCAGGCTGAAAACGGTAGTCGTTGGTGATTGTTCAGCTGTCAGCGGAAACCATTTCGAAGGTGTGCCAGTCGTGGTCCCTTGTTTCAGTTATCGATAGGCGAAAGCATGGACAAGAGGTCTCGTTCGTACAAGCACAAGTGATTGAAGAGGTTCATGGCGGTCATCCTCCAGCAAGCCTCAAGTTGGCAATGTTCTCGTTACTTCCCTATCTTGAAGAAAGCAAGACATGGTTTCCGCGTTCGCTATTTCAGACAGAAAACCAAGTTCAAAGTTCATTTCATCCTCGACTGTTTGCCTGTATCCGTTCCGCATTTCATATCGCTCTACTACTTTGTTCTACACTATCAACTTTCGCTTCCATGAAGAGTGGCAAGTTCCCGATTGCGATTGCAAAAAAGGTCAGGCAAAACAATCCTGCGCGTAGCGACTCAACATATGCAGCCAAGGGAATGTTGGCAGGCTTGTGGAAGGCTTCACAAACCAGGCTGAGCGAAACTTACGTCCACTCATCTTGAACGACTCGTTCTGACATTAATGATTGCTCAATCAGGAGGCTTGGCATGTATGGCGTTGTCAATCAAGAAGCAAGTACCACGTGCGTTTTGTGCGGGCGTTTGATGAAACCCAGCACTTCGTTGTCGGGAATCTCACGAACTCGTCGTAGCGAAAATTTTGTCACTACGCCGGATTCGAGTTATTATCGACCACCAGAATACACCGCTTCCGCTGGTTAATCACCTCGATATGTGGCGTTGACGTCAACAGGAACAGCAATGACGTTAAAATCGCACACATTTCATCATCACGATCGGGGCCGCGGCAGCTAACCTTGAACTCCAATTCGAAGCCCCCTCCCCCTGGATATCTATTCGTGCGTATGAACACTACCCTACAATCTCGCTATTATAATATACAACAAAAGTACTTGATAGTACAAAACAGTGTCCGTCAGAAAACGTTTGAAGGTGATATATCAGAAATCATTAGACCTGATGGGTAGCGGTCCAACCCGTAGGGACAAGAAGACGACCTTCGGGTCCATAGACAATATCGACACATGCGAAACGACACGACTCTGATAATCTGATATGCGCACGAAGGAGGTCGAGACGGCACTTCACGACTCCGCACACGGAGCAGCGCACCTTGACACCGAGGTGAGTAAGGATGTGTCTTGTCATGCCTCCCCTCTTGAGCGTCTTAGAGCAACCAGCCCACGGACAATTTGTGCTAGCGTTGTCCGGGCCAGTGATGCCATGTCCTCGCAGGTGGGCGGATACTGCGCTGGTCGTGCCCTCCACGAACATTCCGCAGGGAACCCCCTCTATTCTACACTCGTATACGACGACTGTTTGGCCGCTTCGTTCCACTCGCAAAAAGGTCTGTGGGTCCACGTTCAAGATATCGAGAGGCATGAAAATGTCGGAAGGATGGAAGGATATACTATACTACGTGTCAGCACTGTTCTTTTGGAGACGGATGCCAGACGCACCAGGGGGGTGAAGAGTGCGGCAAAATAAGTTCTTGGAATACGAGAAATAGAGTGTTTTCAAAGTGTTATGAAATGCTTGCCTTCAAATTCAAGGGCATTTAAAGATCATCTACCAGTACTTGGCAGAATTCAGTCGTCCTTTGCAGGGTGATCTCGATTAGTACTCAGTCCTTCTGCGTGTGAAATTTGACGTCCTTTGATTCTCAGTCCTGCGTGTGTAAACGTAAACTGACAATCCTTTGGTGATCTCAGTCCTTCTGCGTGTGAAAACTGACGGTCCTTAAGTGGTGATCTCAGTCCTTCTGCGTATATAAACGGACGGTCCTTAAGTGGTGATCTCAGTCCTTCTGCGTATATAAACGGACGGTCCTTTGCAGTGATCTCAGTCCTTCTGCGTGTGAAAACTGACGGTCCTTTGGTGATCTCAGTCCTTCTGCGTGTGAAAACTGATGGTCCTTTGGTGATCTCAGTCCTTCTGCGTGTGAAAACTGACGGTCCTTTGGTGATCTCAGTCCTTCTGCGCGTGTAAACTGACAGTCCTTTGGTGATCTCAGTCCTTCTGCGTGTGAAAATTGACGGTCCTGCGGTCCAGAGAGGTGGCGATAAAATGTGTTCATTGAGTATCTACTAGCTACGTATTAGGTAATGTGCAAACTCCGTTTTAGGTAGGTGTGCTGTATGCATGGGGGTCATTATGAGGTAAGTATGGGCGGTAGGCGCCAAACAATTATTATTTGTTGTGTTACTTTGTTTGCGTATTACTAAATACTGTGTGGCTGTGTTCATTTCCCCACACCACTTGCCACTTTGTCGTCGTCGTCGTCGTCATCCTCAGCGTGCTCGTCTTCGAGCTTGTCATCGCCATCATCGGGCTTACTGTCACGCGGCTATTACCTTATTGTCCGCTATCGAGAGTATGGTTTTTGGTCCATGTATTTTAACCACACTGCATACCACCAGACTTGATACCTCTTTGACGGCGGCACTCAAGTGGATATCTGATCAGCATTCTCTGGTTCCTTCACATATATCTTCTGGCTCGAGCACATCTCGTGCCTGGTCTTACGCTCACCAATGAGCTCGTCAGCGGTGACTCGAATGTAGGCAATGCTTATCTGCACTTTTTTGCTCATTTTTGATTATCTTTCAGGTCTGTCATGGGTGCATATAATTTTGCACTCGTTTTTGCTCGTCCTCGACGACTCCTCGTCACTCACTTGTCAGCATCCTCTCCTCTCTTCTTGCTTGTTCGTTCATGGTTCACCTCACCTCCCACTTGTTCGTTCGCCTCACCTCCTGCTGGTTCGTTCGTTCACCTTGCCTCCCACTTGTTCGTTCGCCTCACCCCCCGCTCGTTCATTTGCCTCCCCTCTTGCTTGCTTGTTCACATCTCCTCTCACTCACATCACCCTCACCTCCTCTCTTCATTACCGCTCTCGTTGCTGACATGGTACTTGGCCTTCAAAGTTCAAACATCGTGTCATTTGTATCATAGTATGTAGTAATGACACCGATGAATATATCTTGAACTTGAAATCAACTCCTTGAAAACGTGAAGTCGGCTGGTGGCCGTAAAATGGGCCAGAGTGTCTTGTTGTTAGTTGAGGTTCAAATGTTCAAGTGGCGTCTAAGCACAGTGGTTGAAACAACGAGGTTGTGGTATATTATATTATATTCAATGTAAGTACTCATCCATGAGAAAAGCATATAGATGGGTATATAAACCGAACGCACAACCACGAAGCCTGTTTAAATTCTACCGTGCTTCACTTACTGCATTATCATTCATATGTTGTGTCAATAGTGCATTAAAGTATTTCGTAGGCATATGTACAAAGCTATATTGAAGAGAACAAAAAATGCCACAACGCCATCCTCGAAGCTAGAGCTAGTCATCTATAAAATGCACCTTCTAGAGTACTGAATTGCGAGATGCGGAACACGGGTGAGGTGACGCGGAACTAGCGAGTCGTCGAACTCGCTAGTCACGAGTGTAGATAAACTCACATGAATTAATGAAAGACAAATGAGTGAAAAAAAAATGAGCTTGATGCTCCGGTCTCTGAGCTCGACACACCTCTCTCAACGGTGCACTTCATGGATGACTGACACTACTGAGCTATCTCCTCAACGAGATCAAAAGCGAGAATGCATTCATAATAATATTACAAATGAGACTACTAATAGTTGTACACCTCGTCGTCACCTAGCAACACCAACAAGCGGTCTGCGACGAACTCAATGTACTGGCGCGTGAGCTTCGCATTCATGCCAATGAGGCCGACAGGAAGAGCATCTAGAGACAGTCAGCGTAAGATGGACAAAATAATGGCAATAATGTACCAGTCAGGAATTCTTGCTCAATGATGACAGCTTGGGTAATGATACACTTGACAGTCTGTGCGGGCGACACTTGAGGTGGCTAAAGAGCAAGCAAGCAAAATCGGTGTGCATGATGATGAGCTCGTTGGAGAACGTAAGACCAGGCATGAGACGGTGCTTCTTGAGCCAGAAGATGGACATGAAGGAACCAGAGAAGAAGGTGCCTTCGACGGCAGCGAAGGCGACCAAGCGCTCACCGAAGGTGGAACGCTGATCGGATATCCACTTGAGTGCCTAGTCAGTCTTGCGCTTGACACAAGGAATAGTTTCCATGGCGTCGAAGAGGTATTTGCGCTGGGCTGAATCCTTGATGTAAGTGTCGATGAGGAGTGAGTATGTCTCCGAGGGAAAGGATGATACAGCTGGGTGTGATGGTGACGACAAGCTCGAAGACGGGCACGCTGAGGATGACGACGACGACGACAAAGTAGCAAGTGGTGTGGGGAAATGAACACAGCCACACAGTATTTAGTAATACGCAAACAAAGTAACATAACAAATAATATTTGTTTGGTGAAAACCAACCTGATACACATAGTCAACCGTACACGTATATGGCATGAAATGGCATCTGCTCCCCACCCGGTGTCCTGAAACGTTTCATTCTAGGAATTAGCTCTGGAAGTTCCCTCGCCTAAGCGAACTGGTTGGCGGCAAGGGTACTCACTGTTGGGGTGCACTGGTCATTGCGTGAGCCCCAACTTGTGATTGGCACTGGGCGGCGCCTCCGACTGATGAGTGTGCAATGAGCATGATGATATTAAGACTTGAGATTAATCTCCAGCTGATCAGTGGCTGATCAGTGGCCATAAATAAGTATATCAGCCTCGTGCCCATAACACAGGGGAACGAGGATAATATTTCTGCGTGGAATTTCCGATCTCTGGCAGTATCATGGCAAAGACGTTCATAGGTGTGTTACCGTTTGCCATGCACTGCGTGTCTTACTGGATGTGCTAACGTGAGCCCCATAACGTTCATTATCGGGTCCTCGGCTCTTCTAGACTCCTTGTCACTGCCTTTGGCCAGGCACAGCAATACAACTCACGACCACGAGCAAGGGACCAATGACAATCGTTGTAGGCAGTTGGCAAGGATCATTCCAGGTAATTTGCAAAGTGCAAGTACATGATCATATCGAATCAGATCTTTGTTGCGACGTCGTAGCCTGGCGTTGGCCTATTTGACAACGATAACCAGGACAGTGGACTAGGCGGAAGGGCTCGCAGCCCAGAGACAGCGAGTAAGACTAGAATGAGGTGAGGCTACACGACAACATGAACCTAGTCTACGTGCTGACTTATAAGTTATGGAAAGGGGTCGAGAGGCTCCACGTGCACACTGCCCCTACCCATGGAACCCCTACTCCATGGAGGGACTCCCAGTCCTAGATATGGTGTTGAAATAGGATCCAATACAACAACGAAGTGCTACTTACAGTGCTCGATCAGTCACCACATAAACTTCCAGGATGACAAAAGCCTTCAAAAGTGTTATTGATGCGTCCATGGATCACCCAGCTATTCTAGAAACGACCGTCCCTCCATGTTCCAGTCCACCTCCAGGGACAAAAACTTGGGGCGTATTCTCGAATGGGACGACTTTCCCTGGCGTCTCCCCGTCACCACCGCTAAACACGGCTTTCGTCTTCCCTTTTCCCTTTTCCGACATGTCCGGAAAGTCAGCAAGACCGACAGCAGGCCGCACGCCTTCCTCTACCGCCATCGCCAGCGCTGCGCCCAACGAGTCCCGCACATCCGCACCCTCCCAGTCCACATCCGACATGACATTCACCCACGCGTAGTTCACTGGACGAGGCTTCATCTTTCTGTCCTTCTTGCCCCTGGCGAGCCTGACGGTTGCCTGGGAGAACTCGGCGTCATCATGGACTTTCGAGGTGCCTTTGGGGTTTCCGATGCGGAGCGCTCGCACGCCCGCACGGAAATGATCGCTTGCGGTAGACACCACACGGTCGGGTGCGTCGCCTACCAGAGTTATAAACTGGCTTTCAATGCTGGCTCGCGCGGCATCGTGAACGGGAAGGCTGAGTAATGCCCGCCCGGCCTCCCAGATCTCACGACCTCCGATTGTATCGATGACCGCATCAAAACGAACGCGCGTGCGCGTCAAGTAGGTGAAAAGTGCTGTCGCTGAGGTTTTTTCAGTCTGATATGGAGTGAGAGGAAGTCCAGTGTAGGAATACGGAGCAGGGAGTGCACAATGAGGGTGAGATGTAGAAGAAATATGATCATGTGTGGAGGGTGAGTATGGCGACGACAATGTCGACGACGTCGACGAGGGTGAAAATGGTGAAGGAGACATGTTCTGCGAATGAGTGGAAGAAGAAGAAGACTGTGGATTGTGCAGAGACGGCGATGAAGAAGAAGGGTCATCTCGCGGAGCTGGGGAGCTTGACTCGATGGGAACAAACAAAACTTCATCTGCGCCCCACTCACGAAGTCGTTTTTCAATCTGTTCCAACATAACTCGGTGTTTTGCCAACGTATGCTTCTTCCCTTCGTCTTGAAGATCCTCTTCGAACTCGTGAGGAAGACCTGGAAGGTCGAATGGCACAGGTACATGAACCCAGACGGACCACCCAGCACGAACAAGCATCTGGAGGGCTAGCGCACCGGGTCCGTCGTGTCCACGTAAAATTAATATGCGAGGACGCGTCGTATCGAGCCGCTTTTTTGCTGAACCTTGTTTAATGGAACGCACGATATCAGCATCGTCTTCATCAGTGTCACTGGTAACTTCACGACTACGCCCGTTTCCGCGCGGCCGCCGTGCAGCTACGTCAGGCTTTACTAATGCGTGCGTGATGTGCGCCAATGTGCGCACAGCGCGATAAGCAGGAACGCCTGAAAGCGGGAGCAGAGCGAGTTCGTCCACTGTGAGGCCCTTGGGTTCATTCACAGAAGGAAATGTGAGCAAATTGCGCTGTCCCACCTCGTCATCCTCGAAAGCCTCGCTCAACGAGGCGAGAACTAGAGATGGCTGATCAGGCATGTAAGGATGTGGCACGCAACGAATGCGATGTCGGTCAACGAGAATGAATTCAGCCAAAGCACCACACTTAGAAATGAGTCAGCATATTTGTATCAAATCTCGTGTCAATGTAATACAAACCTTCTGCACACTGTTAAGACCGACAACCCACTCTCCCTTCTTGAGAGTCTGTTCGTCAACATCCCATCCCACTTCGAGGATACGCCCAACGAAGGATCGTCCTGGAATATAACCCAGTGGAACGGGCCGTTTCCCAGCACTTTTCTCCTCGGCTCTGTGAGGAGTCCCTGGCAATGGTTGCTTCGATGGCGGCGGATGCACGCCCACAAGACGAGCATCCACATCGTCCAGCCCCACAGCCCATACTTGCACTAGCACTGAACTTCCGCCAACATAAACCGGAGGTTTTCGATAGGCTGTGAAACCGAGTGGACTCTCTGCAGGGACCTGTCGAGATTTACCCTTCTCCTGCTTGGCATTGCCCCTTGAGAACCAGCCCAAGCCAAATAACGGCCCACGAGACTTCGATTCCTGGCGTTCGACATCGCCAGACGCGATTCCACGAACAATTTCTACGCTGGCCATCGTCGTCTGCGCGAGTCCAGCTCGTGTAAGATCAATCTCATCTCCAAATCCGAGTCCAGCGCCCAAACTTTCTGCGGCTGTTGCCCTTCTACCTGCTTTCCAGGGGCGCCAAGAACCAACACCCGAGTTCGATCCAGAGGTGGCCGGAGAAGTGGCCGCACGAGGAAGAACAAGGCTGGTGAATCCACGCGTACCACTTGATGGAAGCGCGCTTGTCTCGCGTGAGGATGACGCGTGCGCGGCAAGGGCGTCCAGGGCATTTAATGGCGCCGATGTATAAGGAGATTTCGTAGTTGAGGAAGTCGCGTGAGAAGAGCTGCTCATTGGGCGAGACACGATGCTGACAGGTGATGCAGACGTACCAGACACGCCAGTTTGTGAGGTTACACCAGTTGCACGAGAGTGTAAGCGCGTTGATGACGACCGTGATGGTGTGCCATCGCGAGAAAACGAAGGAGAAGACGAACTACGACGTCTGGTCAACCTTGGTACTGGCTGCGATGAAGTCGCAGATGGTTCTTGTCGTACTGATTTTGGTGGTTGAAGAGTATGTGCTGGGGTATATGTCAAAGACTGCGAGCGCCTGCGAGACATACTCCTATCCATCCCAGCAGGGTTGCCAGACAGGTCGGCATCCTCCTCCACTTCAAGCAGAACCGACATGCCAACCATTGCACGCATCGCTTTTGGTTTCATGTGCCCATGACCTTTTGGCTTACGTCCATGAGGGGATGGAGGTTCAACTTTGGGAAGGTCATGCGGCTGAGAAGGCACGTGTGTCATAGACATTCGTGACATGTGTGAGGAAACAGTGCTCGGTAAAGAAGAGGCCGAGCGTGATGCTGCATTTGACACACTGCTCGGGGAAGTATTGCGTCTGGTACTCTTGGCTCTAGTCCCGTTATGTTGCGGGGTCTCAAGCCACCGGACGTCTTTGGCCCAATCTCGGTCCGTATAAGTTAGCTTACGGTGGTTCGGAATACGTTTATGACGCCCCGGCTCGTTCTTGACGGGCATCATGGTAACTGTGGTACTCAAAGAAAATTCGGTCAAGGAAGTTGTTGAAACAGAAATATCCTGGGGATTATCAGACCCTAAAGATGCAGCAGAGGAGGCAGGAGAGTGAGGGGGTGTCGAATATGGGGAGTGAGCTGGGGTCTGCGAGTGAGAAGCTGGAGGGGAAAGGCCAACAGGGGACGAGGAAGATGTAGGCGAACTGGCAGGGGTGTAGAACACCTCTTCAGAGTTTTGCTGAGAGAGATCTATAGATTGATCTGCAGAAGCGTGGAACTCGCAAACTGCTTCTTGTTGCGGTGCCTGTGCCTTCTCGCTGTGGACGTCAGTGGGAATAGAGACACTGGGAGCGAGTCCTCCAGAGCCCAGCGCTGTCGCAGCGGTAAGGACAACGTCGTCGTTCTTCAGCAAGGATGTCAATATATGTGTGTTCTGAAATGTATTTATCGTCACTCACCTGAATAAATTCACATGATTTGTCTGGGAGATAACGCCGGCTCTCATGATAGTAGTCAAGCGGATCCTCACATTTGAGTTCGGAGGCTATACGAAGCAACTCGTCCTTGGTCGAGTGAAAATCTCGTGTATGGGGCTGCTCTTGAGCCTGAGGAGCCCTTGTTGAGGCTGTACCTGCAGAATATTTCTGGGAAGGTCTTCGGAGCACCTTCTGGAGAAAAGTCGGGCGAGCCATGTCGACCAGGTGCTGACCGTCAACTGCAGCCTGCAGGCTATATAACTTTGATGTAAACTGCCAACACTATACTAAAGTCTCCCCACATGTAGGCAGCGTGGCTATCATAGGCGTGTAAAGCAAGTCAGAATCAAAACCCACGCTCTTCTGTCATGTACGTCATGTCCCCTATATACATACACCGGTGACTTCAGCTACGACCCGCTGCCGCTTCCCTCCAGCTGGAACAACAGCAAAGGACACCGTTCGCTTTCGCTTGGGCGGGGGCAACAGTTCAGGGACCTCCTCTTCTTCCTCACCACCCTCAGAATCGCTGCCTTGATCGGCCTCGTCTTCATCTCCGTCCTCATCTCCGCTTGCCTCTTCATCTCCGGCATCCTCATCATCGACCTCATCCTCGCCGACTTCTTCATCGACAACCCACACATCATCCAATAACACTTCCCTCTTCTCTGCTTCGCCAGGCTGCAACCGTACAAGTTTCACGTCTTCCGCTTTCCGTAGCTCTTTCCGGCTCTTCAGCATTGCCAGAATTCCCTCGTTATTTGTTGAAGAAGAAGTAGTCGATGACCCTGGTGGCATGGTATATCTCCCGAACTTTTCGATGCTCCAATCCCTGAGGACAATACGCGCCGCACCTGCATGATCCAGGACACCACGCTGCATGCCACAGATATCAACGTGCGCTTGAATCATATCCTCGGAAAACCCACCTTTTTTATAAGCCCGCTCGCACGTGCCATTCCAGCAAGAAATGAGGTCGGGTCGCCTTCGAAAAGGCAGGCAAGCTATATGCCAGCATCAAATCCTGGGTATCTGCTCGAGACACAATGGTGCGTAACTTCCATGGACGTCAGATTTGGGGCAAAGGAGCAGCTCGACGACACTTGCCAGCAAACAATGGGTCTTTAAGTCGATCAATCCGCCCTCGACTTCGAAGCAAGATGTCTTTTGCTCTCGTCATTTCCTTCTCCTGCTCTTCTACATCCTCCACACGAACATATTCCATCCTGGGGTATCAATCAGCCGCACCTTCTCCTCTTTTTTGTCAGGAAACTCTAAGACTAGCTCGCTTGCTGATGTGGTGGTATAAGGACCTTTTGCAGATATCGCAGAATTGAGATTGTAAATGGGTAGCAGATCTGCGCGTGCAAGAGAATTGATGACCGCAGATTTACCAGACTGGACGAGGTAATCTGATCAACAACAGTTCGACACCAAATCAATCGAGGAAACTCAC
>JABBWD010000230.1:0-27424 GCA_016628565.1 Suillus placidus | reverse complement strand
GCTGCCGCCGATAAATGTCCCCGGGTTTTGCTTGGGGACTCAGCATGCAAAAGCTTAACTGCGATTTTAAATCAGTGTGTGAGTATCAGTAATCTTCCTGGATTTGATAACATGACTCACCTGCATGACAGACCTTTTTTTTCTGCACAGTGAGTCGTGTTTCTGCCTTCACACCGGTGCAGTATGGCCGTTGGCACTGACGCGCGAGTTATCAGTGATTTCAAGAGCCCATCAGGAAACATCGGTCCACTTGCAGTTCTTTGCATATTGGAGTTGGCGTAAAGTTTTCGTGATATATAGCAGATGTTAGAAAAAGATAAGACGTACAGGGACATAAAAAGAATACTATCAAGGAGCGTGTAGATCACTCCACAGCGCAGCCTCGTATTGTCAGTGTGACGTAGACGGGCTTCAAGTGTAGATCGTACTACAATTACAAATATAAGTATACGCACGTTGGGCCTTATAAAAACACACCCTAAGTTTGTACACCGTACAGCGACTTTCGAATTTGATTGTTTCAACCACATTCGACGAGATCTAGATAGGCACGCACAGTGCGAACGGAAAGGCTGTTTCAAGCCATGTTTTCTAATCACATCGTGAGCATCTTGATTCTTGAATCAACTATTAATTCCTTGGCAAGATGAGATAATTGTCCCGACAGGCCAAGTACATGACAAGTGCAGAATCGCCTTGTATTAAATGCCATCTGTAAAACGTACATTTGTAAGCATGTGCGCACGATATCGATCGATGGCTGTCAAACAGACATAGTATATAGCTCCCAACTTTGACTTCCAACTCGTCTTAACACAATCATTTCATTTTCCCAATTATACTGCGTCCGTCTCTTCTAAGACATCTCAGCGGGGATATACTGTGTAACTGGGAAAGGTGCTCTGAGAAAAATTACCATACACACCATGATCCGATTCTGAATTATGCGGCGAGGTGGCCGCAGTACTTGGTTGCAGTTGTGGTTGTCCAGGCACGTAACACAATAATGACTGCGACTCACCTTAGATGGAATGGACCTGCGGATTGTCTGAATGTAAATCAATGTGTGCAGTGCGCACTGCGCACGACGTCGAAGCTTGGGTTGGACTTGAAAACACACCCTATAGCTACGACTTTCGACTTTTGATTTTCAGAATACTCAGCCTACAAGGCATCGACCTCTCACAAAAGAGTTCTTCCTTGAAAGAAAATATGGAAGCGCCACGCCGGTAAAGTTGCGAGACTACTCCGTCCTTAGTCCTGCCAACAGTGATGTAGATCACTGATTCTGGAGGGGAAAGACAGGTTTGAAAGTCATGCCCCATACCCAAGAATCTACTAAGCAGATGGGGTGATTGTTGAGGACGGCGGAACTAAAGGGTAGCAGTACCTGGTGGGGTGGTTGGATGAGTTCTGTAGGTGACCAAAACGTTTGTCTGTCGACGTGGCTCTGCATGGTATCATTCAGATACGTGTTCGCGAAGATCTGTGGCAGCCAAGGCGCTGGGAAGCAGTGTGAAGAGTGGAAGCCGACAGCGCACTTGAGTTATCCGCAATGCCGGCGTGAAGGCAGACAGGACTGAAACAGGCGTGATGATGATCAACCATCAATAATATTATGGCCTGAACCTTGTCAAAAAAGGAAATCATTTCAGGCTTTCGGGGACAGCGAGAATTGGTTCATCCAAGTTATCTTTTCGTTAATCTTGCGTTAATCTCACAGGCATTTTCTATACACGAACCATTCCACCACGAAACAGCCTAAATGTTCAAACTGCTCGTCGATGCTTCGAGCGGGACTTATGCTCAGGAAAACTTCAAACTGTGAACCCAAATGGAGGCCCCTCTCATCTCAGATTGTGACGTGGTGTACACGCACATGCATGCAGATACTACCAAGCCTGTTCTTTCTAGATCTACATAATACCTACGTGGAAAGACTGGTCTGAAATTGATGTGGACAATGAAAAATATGGTAGGACGTCCCAATGCCAAAACTCGACACCGATGCTCATGTCACATCATCATCAGCCAGTTTTATAGAAGTTGCCCGGGAGCTTTTGGACGAACGTTCCACCCGCAAGCTTTTTTTATTAAGCTTCCGAAGCTGATGCATCTGTGGAACATCATGATTTGTACTTTCGCAAAACGTGTTCGTTTGTCATAGACCTGCTCGGATAGAGAAACACGTCGAAAGGTTTTATCGGGCCTCCGCGATCTGGCTTACTATTTCCTCTCGTGTCACATGCTTCGCTCATCATCGACGTCATGATGGCTTCAATGTATCGGTTAGGACGTCTGTCTCTACCCCTTCGGGAGGGTGAGTCAGTTCCCTTTGTCTTGGGCGCTCTGCCCACAGCCGTCGCGCTTGACACCGTGGCAGACTTGTCCTTCTGGGTAGATCGCTTTTCCCTCCCCATTGGAACGGAATGAGCGATCTCGATGATTTCGGCTGCGGGGTACGAATCTCCATTTGGCGCTTTTCTGTAGGCTTAATCTTGTTCGGGAGGTACCTTTCGAAATTGGAAAGGAATGATTTGTGCGTAGCTCGGATCTTTCTGTTGACATATTGACTGGACGCAGATATACTATAGTAACTGGACGACCACCCTACACATCGCAGTAAATTCCCGAACGAAGGTCCTCAGCGGATTTGTTGGCCATGGAGGGTGAGCCGATGCACTACAAGTCAAAGGCTAAAATCACATTCGAGCCCTATTCGTCGAGATGGCGGCCCACCGTACCGCCAAGTCTGCGGTGTTGCGTCATGATCGAATCAGGATAGGGCTGCTACATGTGACGTCTCGAGATGATGGCTGTGATCACGAAAGGTGCGTTACTTGCATTCATTGATAAACTCAGTCAAAGGATCAGGGCATCCCGGAGAGATCATGTACTCCGCCTTGAACGCGTCTCACAGAACAGGTGCTTCACGCTTCAATTTCACCAAGGGTTCTACTTATTTCGAGACGAAAGCCTATATCCCGATGGATCCTCGACTGAGGGGGAAAGGAAAGACGGTTCTTTAGGGACACTTTGGGCCAGGATTTCGGAATGTAAAGGTTTCCTAAAAAGTCGTTAATCCGGCTCAATCAAATAGTCAACTTTTGATTTATCCAAGTCTGTCCAGGACGTCATTTCGCCGAACTATCTTTCTTTATGGGCTGCTGTTCGAAAACCAAGGATGGGTATCCCGGTCATTGCGGAGTGTATTTTTTCTGCTTGTGTCGTGTATGACAGGTACTTCCAGTGTGCTACAAGTATAAATTCTTAAATTTTAAAGGGTAGCGTCTTGTCTACAGCAACACATGTGTTCTATATCAATTAGCATGTACTTGAAACGTGATGGCAGAAGCGCAGTGCCACACAGCAAACAACAACACACAGCAGTCTTTAGTTTACAGCGCGCCTTTGAGTCTCACTTAGTTTTACTTAAGTTACATACCCGCCTGGCCACTCCAAGTTCATTCAACACGATGTCCCTCCTAGAACGCCTAAACGTCCCAATAGACAACGGACCCGGAGCCCCCTCCATAGGCCCCGTCCGCACAAAATCAGGCAGTCGCTCATCCCCATACGTGCGTACACCTTTTCCAAGCCTCCACATCAAAGGAATAACCTATCACCACTCCATTCATCATCTCACAGACCCGCCCAATTCGCACCCCCAAAGGCGACCCAGACGCTCAATGGAGCCACGACCTCTACGAAGACCCAGAAAAACCCAGCCTATCATCAAGACTCACCCTAAGCGCCGCCCAGCCCCGCAAACCCGATTCGCGCCTCGCACAGCGCGCGCTTAGGGACGCAGCAGGGGACAGCAAAGCTCTGGGACTGGGTTTGAGCATCAAAGGCGCGAGTGCGGTGCCGTTGGGGAATGTGGTGGAGATTAGGGGACTCGTTAGAGGTACGACTGCTGCTGATGTTGAGGTGCGTGTTTTTGTGTGTTTTTTGAGGATTGAGATTGAATTGAGATTTGTGGTTCAGGCCATTTTTAAACGATGCGGTGCGATAGTCTCGTCTGAAACTGCATCTCCTAAAGCCTCGGAGAACGTCATCGTTCGCATCACGTTTAAACTGCCCGCACAGGCAGACGCAGCTGTGAACAAGTTCAACGGGCAGCCTGCGGACGGTAAAATCCTGCAAGTGAGCATCGTGGGGACGAAAGCGGTGGGGTTGTCGGGGAGGCTTGCGGGTGTGGATGTTGTGGATGATAGCGTGGATGTGCTTATGGAGGGTGGGGAGGAGAGTTCATCGTGAGTGGCGTTGGCTTGGGTTTTATTTTATCTTATATTTTTATTTGCGTCTGCAGAAAAATGCGGTCGGATTCAATTATTGCTTCGGATCCGAGGGCGAGTGTGTTGGTTGCGCCGCCGGGTGCGGATCCGAAGCAGTATAGCCAGCACTCGCACTCGAATTCTCGTCCGGATGGGCAGAGGTGGCATCGTGGGGGTAGGGGTCGTGGACGGGGTCGTGGAAGGAGAGGTGGTGGGGAACGAGGAGCAGGGATGGATATTGACGGTTGAGGCCCAAGTTATGGGACGGATTTTCTGGGGTATGGGCATATGGATGAAAGAGTCTGAGGCGTTGACGGACTCGACATGCGTTAGCTTCATCTTGGGTTGCGAGTCATCTTAGCATATGTATTTTCCCTTGTGCTGATTACTACACATCTCATCTCAATGTATTTCACGCAACGAGGTCAAGAGTGAAAGCACGGCCAAGTATGTTGGGCATGGGATAGGGTGAACTCGGCATAATAAGTGATAGTGAAGAAAGTAGATCGTGATAGTCAACCAAACAACAGCGACCGCCTTGTACGTTACGTATATACGAGCATGAAAACTCGACCGTCTGGAAAGGTATTCGTCATCAAGCCACCACCTACAATCATTCACTCTCGGAGATAAGAGCGACGATCATGCTAGAGTCTTGTCAGTTACCGTGGGAGACTAGTGAAAGGACCACGAACCGGTAAAGATAGTAGAAGAATGAAAGGAGGTAAAAGCCTAGTTTGATAAAGCTCTCTTTCTTATGACCGCTAAGAGTTCTGAAGATCTCTGTGGCGTCGTACATGTGATTCTTGTTGCGTATTCTGTGGGACGCGTCAGCTCCAGCTCGAGAAGAAGCGCCGAAAATAAGGTTTGGACGTACTTGTTGACGTTGTACAAGACGAGAGGGAGGTTGAGGAGGAACGCAAACCATTGACCGGAGAGGAGGAAGAGGATTGTTAGGAATGCGTGTGCGATGTTTTCTGGTAGGACGAACTGGGGGTGTGTGAGTATGTGAATTATAGGTAGGGGTGGAGAGAGGTACTTGGTTGAGTTTGTTGCAGAGATCTATGGGATTGATATAATCGCATTCAAGGTCTGAGAACATGATGATCTGGGAGTGGGAGTGAGTGGGTGGGTGGGTGTAGGATAGATAGAAAGGAAGACTGACGAAGAAAACCATCGTGAAGAGCAAACTAGCTGCCATTAGCACAGAGAACAAGAACAACCATCCTACAGCGAGCATCAGCCAGGAGAACTCGGGTCAGTGAGGAGACACGCACCTGCACCACCCATTTTGTCAGATAACGTTCAAGTGAAGCAATGAAAACTTGTTGGCTGTCGCGTGAATCAGGGGCAGCTACCTGCAGACTTTGTTAGCAGAACTACAAGATGTGAATTTACAAGTAAAATACCTTGGTGGAGTGTAATGCCAGAACACCTGGCAGAACACCCTCAACAATGTCACACGCAGTCACACGTCACGCTGCGGTCTCTGATAGTCACTGCGTTTCCTCTCAGTCTGTCTCAGATGCAGCAGCTTTGGCATCGTATCGTCGTTCAAGTACTCGACAAAGTACCTTCCCTGTAACTCACGCATCTAATGGCATCATACCTCCTTTTACATCCAGCAGAGTCGAATGCAATCTGGTCCCTGTGGCAACCGTCCTATGCTCCCTACCTCACGATCCCCGTCCAGGCACCAGAAAACCCTTTATATGGAATTCACCTGCGTAATTCCCGCTACTCGTCATCTACAAGTGCGTTGATTATGCCTGAGGGTCTCGTCGAGGAGACCATAGCCATAGGGGATCGTCATCATCCCTGATTCGGCTCAGAGCGACGGATTAAGAAACAGAGTTATTCTATTCAAGTTGCAGTTTCCGGGGTGTTGTGGAGATGTAACTTGTTATAAAGGACGACATGCGCCCCACAATTCTTCCACGCATCAATCATCGCTCACCATGCGAACATCTGTAAAGCGCCAGTCCCTGGCCCCCACAGACGTCATAACCTATCGTTTTAATGACCAAATGATGTACGTCCCCATAGCGGAGAACTTCGACGTGAGTCTCTCAGTCCCGTCCTAGTCACCGTTCACTAAACTCAGCACGATTCTCGCAGCAAGCAGTCACATTCGCCAGATCAGCGTTCAAGGGTGATCTCACTGGGATTGACAAAAGCCGGATATCCTTCTCGCTGAATGTGATAGCGAATGGGAAACAGAGCTCTGTGGGTATCACCCGTGGGGCATGGTCAGCGGTCATGTCGCATCTGGCACGATATGAGATCGTGGATGTGCATGTCAAGCCGGAACTCGAGGTATCTGGACCCCCTCCGAGCTATCGGTCTTGTAGCTCCGCAGAGGGCGCAGAGCATTCGTCGTCATATTTGTCATCAGCTCTCCACCGTCTTATACCCAAACGTCTGTTGCAGCGCACTGCAGGTTGATACCGGGTACCTTGGGACTTCCTACTGTGTATTATAGGGAGTAACACCCGAGCGTTGTATTTGTATCTTGCGCCAGTGACTCGTTTGTATTACATTAATTCCAGGTTGCGCTCTGGACGATCAAACGCCTGTTCTGCTATCCTATATTGCAATTCGTTTTACTCCATCACTCGTTCGTGTGTTATGCGAGAAGACTTATCTTGGTGGGCCTGACCATATGGAAGGTTGCAACTTCGTCCCAGAGCATTTCTTCAGTTTTGACGATGGTTTCCTTCCCGAGCTCAACGTAACCTCGTAAAGAACTCGCTATACAGTCTGGTCGAATATATTTGATTGACAACGGTCGATTTCTAATTTTTATTGACATGTTGGTCACGACCCAATTCATATCTTACAATGTACAGAGCACTACATAGCGTGAATACAGCAAAACAATCGACATAACATCTATTCGTGATGAACAATCTCCTCAAGAAGATGGGACTACGCAGTGCTTCTTGTGCCCCTTCCAGTCCTTGCGCTGACAGTCCTGTGAGCAATACCGCACAACCTTGCACCGGCTGCACATCATCAACGACCCAGAAGCACCTTCTTCCTTTCCACAAGAAGCGCACACATGACGCACCGCTGCTGCCGATGCAAGCGTCAGTGGAGTATTCGAAGCGATGATATCTTCCAGATTGCCAATCTTTTCAATGTACGACAGGGGGAACAGCGGACTGATCGCTGCCCTCGTCACATACGGCGCAAGCGAGTGAAGCAGCGGATATTTCTTCACAAATGCCTCTGCTCCCACCCCGGCACCGCAAGAGCAAATAGGGCTCTCCTCTGGCTCAAAAGTTAGAGGGATAGTGCCTTTGACGCGGTACTCGCAGTTGGTCTTGTGCTCCCACGTACGACACCGCTCCGTCGCGGCCACGAGGAGGTGCATCCATGCCTTCCTCTCTTCAACAGCTATCCCCAATTGCTTCATATTGCTGCTAGACATCACATATCCACAAACCTTGCTGAAAGCCTCGACCTTCTCAGACGAGGGAGAAGACGGCATCACCCAAGCATCAGCGACCATAGCGTGCGAGCTGACGTCCAAGCGGAGATTCGTGATGTAGATTACAACAAGCATTGCATCTTCTTCCAGCAAGCCGTAGCAAAGAGGAGGTTTGCCATCCGCAATACCGCTTGCGTAACGAAAGATTGATTGGAGTGTATGTTTGACATCCAGCAGCGTGGACCCTGTTGTCAAGCCCCGGGGAATGTGTCTTTCACGCTCAGATAACATGAGGATGATGTGAGGATTGACCCATTTGAGAGCATCCTTGTTGGCGATGCTGAAAGGCATACATTTGTCGAGGTTGATGCGGTGCATGTTCCAGAGAGCAAGATCGCCTCCCTGCGGAATAACAGGGAACATGTCCATCCGATCAGTTCCTCCAAGAGCAAGTTTCAGGGGCAAGATTAATTGCGCCGTCAGAGATGAGCATTTTGAGAGATAGAGAAAAAGAGAAAACACACTTCGATGTACAGCGACTTTCGTGCAATGCGGAGCTTGACATTCTTGGCATCGACGGGAAGCGGGAAGGGCAATTGCAAAGACTTGTCTCCAAGAACGATGGTGATGGAAAGCAAAGAAACTTGGTTCACAGTAGGTGAAGCGCCGCTGGCCAGGGAAGCTTTCATCTCTGGTTCAACGATATCCACACGAGTGGTGAATGACAGAGGTTTCTTGCATTCTCTGTCTAACGTGACGAATGTGCATGCACCAGACGTCTTCACGGGACGGCCGCCGATTTGCATATTCTTCTCCTTGGGACTCTCTGGGATAGCATAAGGACGCTGTCGCAGTATGTGCACGAGTCGCTCATCTCCCATGTCTGCACAGAATAAGGCAAGGTCAGGCCCCAGCTTCTTGGCGAGTGACATGCAAGTCGCTGGGTTGGAGAGAACAGATAATGTGACTGTGTGATGAGAGTCGTGAGACCCATTCATCAGCACAGCGGAAGGCACCCAGAACCACACCACAAGAGGGGAAGTTCCATATTGCCCAGTGACGTCTTCCTCAATGGCTGCAGTTTTGCCATCGTCTTTGCCGCTAATCTTGACGGTACCAAAAACTGTGTTGATGGAAGTGAACGTTTGCAAGTTTTTTACCCCCTTCACTTCGCACTGCAAAATAGCTGCTCCTCCCTGGTTGAGAGCAGGTAAGAGTGGCTGAAGGCGATCCCGAGGCACGACGAGGACAACACAGACAGTTTGCGGGAGCGTTTTCCAATTGTGAAGGACGATAGACCTTGAAAGGCGATGCATCTCCTGCACCTTTGGTAAAGATAGCACATCCACAGTGAAAATGCCGAGAAGGTGCAGCTGGCAGCAGAGATCTAGGTAAAAGTTTCTCCCAATCTGAAGGGTCCTGTCGCATGAAATCTTGTCATGAAGCTTGCTCATGGTTGGGGCCCACGAGTCTGTGATCACCCTCCCTTTGATGACACCTAAAATCTCAGCGAACGAACGACGATGGTAATGTATGTCAGAGAATGTGACCAACGACGAAGTCCACTTGATCATGGTCATACTTCGTGCCAAGTTCTGATAAAAAAACATGTTGAGGTAGAGATTGAAGAGAACGCCTGCAAGCTGCTCCGGAGCGATGTGGATAGGGCGGTCATGGTCAGTCACATCTTTCTCAGCCCCGCCGAGCAGCTTCCAGGCGAGGCGCTCGTGACTCGGATTCTGAATTGTACACTCCTTTGTGCTTCGCATGAGCTCATGCCAATTCGACAGGTTCATGAGCTGCGAAACGAAGGACGCAGGAATGAGGCCGAGTAGCAGCCCAATAGTCGCAATATCTCCACAAAGTTGATGTGGAAACGTGTCTTCTGGCCTGGGGCTGCTATCATAGAAACCTTCCGTGTACAACGTAGCGGATAGAGTTCGCTCAAGAATAGGAGAAGTAACAGAGAGGATGTTCAACACACCAACGTGGTCGAGAAGGTTGGAAGTATCAATGATGTTGAACGTGGTCGGCGCGGGTGACAGCGTACCAGTTCCGTAAGCGTCAGGATCAAACGCGATGTGGGCGTGCTTCCAAGGCGCAACAGGGAATGATGTAGATGCCGATCTTGTGGAATTGTAGTAACCAAAGGCTTGACACAAGCTCAGAGCGTCGCCCACGAAGCAACGTATGATGAGCGGGCTTGAAGAAGGTGGAAGTTGACTGCGTAAGACCTTGGAAACTGAAGTGCACCACTCGGAAAACTGCGTCTTGCAGACATTTATCACGTCCGTTAGAGTAACTTGCTCTGGATGGCGAGTGCTTCCAACAGCTGGCGCAAGCGCCTCTGCCAAATGAAAGCAAGAGAGAGGATCCGTTCCATGGTGGACCGAAAATTTGTCACCAGCCAAGGAGTACACCATGGTTGGATTTGGATGTGACACCTCCGAGGGTCTCTTAGGGACGGCAGAGCATATGCCTGTCTCCCAGTAAACGTTGTAGTGATCACCCGCCACCTTGAGCGCATACATCGACAGTGGTCCGGCTGCGCGGCTTGATGTGCACACGAAGTCGGACTTCACCTTGGAGGCCTTGATGTCAGCAGCATATGCGGATTCAAATGCTTTTGCCTCCCTAGGAGAGCAAGTCGTCGTCTTGACGTAGAGCTGCCAAAGGCGCCGCAACTCGGCGAGAGTATCTCCAGTGCACATACAAAGGAAATGACCGTAAGGACCGTTGTTCCAGTTATCCAGATCGCTGGATAGCTCGACCAACCTCCTGCACTGTGATATGAGCAGGTCATGGGAAGCTTTGTCGAGATAAAAGTGGAAAAAGATGTTCCAAATTTGTGGCACTTTCTGCACAGCACCTTCATCGGCAAGGAGAGTGAATAAGATAACATTACGAGCTGTTTGGTACATTAGCTTAACAAGACACGTCGAGTGTTGAATTTGAGCTCACCGATGACTGCGCTCTCAAGGTCGCAGCAAGTGAAGTCCAGTTTTCGTGACGCTGTTGAAAACGAAATATTAGCGCGCCACTCGATCATTGTGTTCCTCAGTACCAGGAACATGCTTTTACCTTGCAAGCCTGTGCTGTTTGTGTACACAGTGTAAAGGATATGCCTCGGATCGCCGCATCCTAGAAGCAGTACGTCTGCTTTTTCAGTTGGACAAAGATCCTGTGTGAGGCAAACTGCAGATGTATTGCCAATAGGGTAGAAGAACGTTTTTCCTCTCCATAGGACAGGGTGTGCCATGATCTCGGTGTTGATTTCGAGTAGCTAGCTGGTGAAAACGAAGATGGTACAGTCAAACAAGCAGGTCAGGAAGGATTTGAAGGGTACATGCAACACGTTGACTGAACGAGGCTCTGTTTCTAGAAAGTCCGTGAGCTCATGGACTCAGAGCTTGGTTCTAGGCTAGCTCCCAAAGTACACAGGACGATCCTGACTGATTTAGGATTTCATGATTAATATTGATTCAGGACAAAAGGCTACTAGTTCTCGGTGAACGTTCACCCTCGCGCATGATTCAATATGTCGTTCAGCGTATCAAGTCCATCCTACCATCACATTGCTTGTGGACAGCAATGTCCGGGGCCGCAGCGCAGATATATCGGATACCCGGTACCTACTTTGTAGCTAGAGACGAGGGAGTAACCCGAGCGGCGTTGTACAATGTATTTGTAATTTTGGGCCGGGCCGGCACAGATACAACCTCCGAATTATAACTCCAGGAGTCAAATGATGTCAATCCGTTTGGTTTTTGTGGCGGAGTTGACCTTCTCTCGCCTACATAGTACATCGATGTCATCAAGAGAGAAAGCGAGTGAGTGCTATATGATCTAGATGGTCCTTCAAAGCTTCAAGTGTATGCTGCTGGGGTGGTGGGTCCTGCAGTGAGCTTTCGACGCGGCCAAAGTGGCCACACACACCTCCAGCTAGCCCACAGTGTCAAATCTGGCGACGACAAAGATAAGATGTCGTGCAGACGAGACAGCTTTCCACTGCGTCGTGCTTTTGTTTGTCTCACTACATATCGTTAGAGTCGAGATTGCTTTTTGGGGGCGTTAGGTCCGACACTGAACCCATAGAGTCACGACTCGCGAGGCGAGTATTCCATGTCATCAATGCTGGCTATCAATGACGTACTCCTGCATTTGACAGCACCAACAATAGAGTTGCTGGAGGGACCACTCAGTTGCAGGGAAAATGAACGGGACTCGTCAAGAACGTGGTACAATCTAGTCGAACATAGTTGATTGACAACGGTTGATTTCGTATTCTAATTGACATGTTGATCATGACCCAATTCCTATTCTACAGAGCACTAGCATGAATACAGCAAAAAAAATCGACATAACATCTATTCGCGATGAACAATCTCCTCAGGAGGATGGTGCCACGCAGCGCTTCTTGTGCCCCTTCCAATCCTCACGCTGACAGCCCGCTGAACAATACCGCACAACCTTGCACCGGCTGCAAATCAACAACGATCCAAAACCACCTTCCTTTCCACACGCAGCGCACGCATGACGCACCGCTGCTGCCGACGCAGGCGTCCGAGTCGGTGGAGTCTTCGTGGTAACAGCATCCGAGTCTTCCGGCCTACCGACCTTTTCCATGTACGACAGCGCGAACAGCGGACTGATAACTGCCCTCGTCACATGCGGCGCAAGCGGTCGAAGCATTGGATATTTCTTCACAAACGCCTCTGCTCCCACCCCAGCGCCGCAAGAGCAAATAGGACTCTCGTCTGGCTGCAACGTCAGAGGGATAGCACCTTGGACGCGGTACTCGCAGTTGGTCTTGTGCTCCCACATACGGCACCGCTCCGTCGCGGCCACGAGGAGGTGCATCCATGCCTTCCTCTCTTCAACAGGTATCCCCAATTGCTTCATATTGCTGCCAGACATCACATGTCCGGAAACCTTGTTGAAAGCATCGACCTTCGCAGACAAGGGAGAAGATGGCATCACCCAAGCATCAGCGACCACGGCATGTGAGCCGACGTCCAAGCGGAGGTCCGTGATGTATAACAGAACAAAGATCTTATGTTCTTCCTGCAAGGCGTAGCATAGAGGAGGTTTGCCATCCGCGGTACCACTTGCGTGCGCAAAGATTAAATGAAGTGTGTGCTTGACATCCAGCAGCGTGGACCCTGTTGCCAAATTCTGGGGAATGCGTCTCTCACGCTCAGAAAACATGAGGGAGACGTGAGGGTTGACCCAGTCGAGAGCCTTCTTGTTGTTGATGCTGAAAGGCATACATTGGTCGAGGTTGACTCGGTGCATGTTCCAGAGAGCAAGATCGCCTTCCTTGGGAATGATAGGGAACATGTCTGTGTCGGTTTCTCCAAGAGCAAGTTTCAGGGGCAAGGTGACCTGCGCCGAGTTAGAACCGAGTATTCGGAGAGACAGAGATACAGGAAACGTACTTCGATGTATAGCGACTTTCGTGCAATGCGAAGCTTGGCTTTCTTGGCATCGACAGGAAGCGGGAAAGGGAATTGTAAAGACTTGTCTCCAAGAACGATGGCTATTGAATGCATTGAAACTTGATTTACAGTGGGAGTAGCACCGCTGGTCAGGGAAGCTTTCATCTCCGGTTCAACAATATCCACCCGAGTGGTGAATGACAGAGGTTTCTTGCATTCTTTATCTAACCTCACAAATGTGGCACCAGGTGTCTTCATGGGACGGCTGCTGATCTGCACACTCTTCTCCACAGGACCCTCTGAAACAGCATTAGGACGCTGTCGCAGGATGTGCACGAGTCGCTCATCTCCCATGTCCGCACGGAATAAGGAAAGGGTAAGCCCCAGCTTCATGCCGAGTGACATGCAAGTCGCTGGGGTGGATAGAACAGACAAACCGACCGACAACCGATGTTCGGTCGACAACACGATGGACGGCACCCAGAACCACACCACGAGAGGGGAAGATCCATACCGTCTAGTGACGTCCTCCTCAATGGCTGCAGTTTTGCCATCGCTCTTGCCGCTGATCTTGATGGTTCCGAAAACTGTATTGATGCGAGAAAATGTATTCAAGGTTGTTACTCCCCTGATGTCACACTGCAACACAGGTGTTCCAGCCCCGTCAAGATCGGGTAAGAGCGGCTGGAGGTGATCCCGAGGAACAACCAGGACGACGCAGACAGTTTGCGGGAGCGTTTTCCAATCGCGGAATATAAAGGGCCTTTCGACGCGATGCACCTCCTGCACCATTTGCAGCGACATCCATTTTACAGTGAAGACGCTCAGAAGGTGCAGTTGGCAGCAGAGATCTTGGTAAAAGTTCATTCCGGTCAGGAGGGTCCTGTCATTCTGAATCTTGTCATGAAGAAGCATGTTCATGGTCGAATCCCAGTCAGTGATCACCCTCCTCTTAACGGCACCCAAAATCTCCACGAACGAACGACGATGATAATGAATGATCCCCAACAGTTTGATCGACTCCGGCGACTGCTTGACCATGCCCAATTTTCGTGCCATGTTCTCGTGAGAAAACATGTTGAGATAGATATTGAAGAAAACGCCTGCAAGCTGCTCCGCAGCGATGTCGATGGGGCAGTCAAGATCAGTCAGGAGTTTCTCAGCACCGCCGAGCAGCTTCCAAGCGAGGCGCTCGTGATTCTGAGTTGCATTGCCTGTCGTGACTTGCATGAGGAGTTCATGCATATTCGACCGGTTCGTGAACTGCGAAATGAAGGACACAGGAATGAGGCCGAGGAGCAGCCCAATAGTCGCAATATCTCCACAGAGTTGCTGTGGCAACACTTCTTCTGGGCTGCTCCCGGAGAGACCTTCCGTGTACAACGTAGCAGATGGAGTTCGCTGAAGAATAGGAGAAGTAACAGCGAGGATGTTCAACACGCCAACGTGATCAAGAAGGTTGGAAGTATCAATGATGTTGAACGTGGTCGGCACGGGTGGCTGCGCACCAATTCCGTAAGCATCAGGGTCAAGTGTGATGCACGCATTGTTCCAAGGAGCAACAGGGAATGGCGTGGATGACGATTTCGTGGTACGGGAGTAGCCAAGAGCTTGACACAAGCTCAGAGCATCTCCCACAAAGCAGCGTATGATGAGCAGGCTCGGAGAAGATGGACTTTGACTGCGCAAGACCTTGGAAACCGAAGTGCACCACCTGGAAAACTGTGTCTTGCAAACATTTACTACATCTTTCAGAGTAACTTGCTTTGGATGGCGAGCGCTTCCGACAGCTGGCGCAAACGCCTCCGCCAAATGAAAGCAAGAGAGAGGATCTGTTGCGTAGTGGACCCCAAATCTGTCACCGACCATGGAGTATGCTAAGGTCGGATTTGGATGTGACACCTCTGAGGGTCTCTTAGGGACGGCAGAGCATATGCCTGTCTCCCAGTAAATGTTGAAATGATCACCCGCCATCTTGAGTGCATACATCGACAGTGGTCCGGCTGCCCGACTTGCTGTAAACACGAACTCGAACTTCGCTTTGGAAGCCTTGACGTCAGCAGCATATGCAGATTCAAATGCTTTTGCTTCGCTAGGAGAGCAAGTCGTCGTCTTGACGTAGAGCTGCCAAAGGCGCCGCAACTCGGCGAGAGTATCTCCAGCGCACATACGAAGGAAATGACCATAAGGACCGTTGTGCCAGCTATCCATGTCGCTGGATAGCTCGACCAACTTCTTGCACTGTGATATGAGCAGGTCATGGGAGGCTTTGTCGAGGAAAAAGTGGAAAAAGATGTTCCAAATTTGCGGTACTCTCTGCGCAGCGCCTTCGTCGGCAAGAAGGGTGAATAAGATAACGTTACGAGCTGTTTGGTACAATATTAGCTTAAAAAGCCACTTTAAGTGTTGAATTCGGGGTACCGATGACTGCACTCTCAAGGTCGCAGCAAGTGAAGTCCAGTTTTCGTGATGCTGAAAACAGAACATTAGCGCGCCACTTTATCAAAATGTTCCTGCTAGAGATGTGTTTTTACCTTGCGAGCCAGTGCTGTTTGTATATACAGTGTAAAGGATATGCCTCGGGTCGCCGCATCCTAGAAGCAGTACATCTGCTTTTTCAGTTGGACAAAGATCCTGTGTGAGGCAAACTGCAGATGTATTGCCAATAGGGTAGAAGAACGTTTTTCCTCTCCATAGGACAGGGTGTGCCATGATCTCGGTGTGGATTTCGAGTAGCTAGCTAGTGAAGACGAAGATGGTACAGTCAAACAAGCAGGTCAGGAAGGATTTGAAGGGTACATGCAACACGTTGACTGAACGAGGCTCTGTTTCTAGAAAAGTCTGTGAGCCTCATGGACTCGGAGCTTGGTTCTAGGCTAGCTCCCAAAGTACACAGGACGATCCTGACTGATTCGGAATTTCATGATTGATTCAGGACAAAAGGTAGTTCACGATGAACGTCCACCCTCGCGCGCGATTTGATATGCTGTTCAGCGTATCAAACCCATCCTATCATTACATCGCTTGTGGGCAGCAATGCTCAGGGAGCATTCAATGCATTAGGCCGAACCCGATGGCTTCAACTAGCATGCCAAATTGAAACAACTATTCACATCCATCTTCCTTTGTAATGCATGACGACCAAGGACATTATCCGATCTTACTTGCAAAGTCCAGAGTTCGAATTTTCATTGGCTTGCTGCGACGAGTCAAGTCCCGATGAGGAGGTTGCAGGCCAGGTCATTCTGCTCCTTCGTTGATGATGATTTGGGGAGATTGGAGCGTTGACAAGGCTTAATAAGATATCTACGACATGTTAGTAGATTTGCATGAAAGAGGAGCAATAAGTTACCGGACGGCTCCTCCATGTTCGAGCAACTCATCCCACGATGTTTGAAGTTTTCCAACAACTTCCCCATTGCCTAGCATTTGATCGAGCTCAAAGGATGCCCTGGTCTTCACTGAACAATTCAGGCGACTGCGATGATCTACAAATGGAAGATCAGTCCTCAAATCGCATCCAAAAGTCTCTATGGACTTTTACAAGACCACGGTATCACCCTACACACATATTCGTCAGATAAAAAGACTCTGATGGATGATTTTCAGCGTCTCCTCGAGCCGGCATTGACATAAATGTCTGCGGGTATGCGCTCGGGAGGGACTTTGAGATTTTTGGTGTTTCGAATGACTGTAGATTTAGCATGAGGATCACGAAACGGATGAGACGGTGATATGGAGTGACCCAGCTTCAAGTCTGATAAGCGGCCTTCTCAGGTGACCTGGCATGATGGTGCGATGACACATTATGACAAGGAGGATCGAGGATGGGCTGAGTGGTGGGTGGAATGGATGGTAGGAGAAGGCCAGAGTAGGGATATTGGGAGAGCCTGTGCTACAAAAGTGGATTGTCAAGGTCAGCCAGATCAGCGAAAGTGGCACGGCATATATATTGCGAATCTCGCGAAGTGTCAACAGAACCTGCAACTCGTTGACCTTGACTTTTATAGCCGAGACATACTACTCACTAGCAAACTGGGGCAAAATGTAGAATCACGATTTTATAGTGCAAACAACACGAACCGTTGAAAATGAGTCATGCCGCAGACAGAAAAGCAGATCCATTTCGTACGAGTCTGCCATTGAGCCCATGCCATGCGCACTGCGCAGAGGATGATTGTCTGAATCCCCATCGATATACCGGACACTTCAGATGTTTTTATTTGCTAGGTGACCTTGGGTCAAACCACGACAGCGGCGGATCCAGACGATTCGCTGACTCATACTTTGAGTCGCACGTTGGTTGCAACTTGCACGCCGCACATTGTAGAGGCTAGAGCATACTACTGGCGCAGCTTTCAAAGTGACAGTCACCGACCATCCAACAGCCTGGTGCGCGCTTGGCAGTACTTCTGAAGTTGCGCACTTGTACCAGTGAGCATACACTAGTAGTAGGCCGGCCGTCCGAGTCTACAAGTCTCTCTTTGCATCCAAGCATTGCGGGCCAGGCACGGCTTATGTGAAGTATTGTCTCACTGTGTCAAGCCTCGACCTCACCTTGTCAAGTCTGATGCAGCCTCTACTCTGTCGGACGTCCTACCACGTCAAGCCTTGTTCAGGCCGGGTCAAGCACCACTCATACCACGACAAGTTATTACCAACATCTTCGCAGCCTCCATGCTAATGTCAACCTCCATGCTTACCTATGCCGCGTCAAGGCCCACTTGCATGCCACGTCAAGCATAGCCCATGCCGCGTCAAACCTCACATGCTGCGTCAAACCTCACATGCTGCGTCAAACCTCACCCTGCGCGTCAGCATTTCAACTGTCACACCTATGCCTCGTCAGTGCCGCATCACACCTACCAACATGCCACGTCAAACCCCACCCTGTGCGTCAGCACTTTCACGATAAGCTATCCTGCCCACAGCTTCGTGGCTGACGTAGACCTCGAGTGTCTGACCGCACTAGAAGCAAGGATGTTCGAGGATTCTGAAGAAGCGGGACCTGCAGGCAACCAGCAGTGGGGTTTGGATGCTGGCCAACATCACAGGCGGTGGAATGTGTATCTCAACATTCCTAATGAACGGGTTCTGGGAAGAGATTACAGCGAGAGTGAACTTGAAGTGAGGAAATTATTACCTGCTCTGTTCAATAGGTCTCTAATTTGTGTGATTGACAGCGTGGCCCCTTGTTCAGCGATAATCCTGATGCCACGTCTTCAGGCGAGTTGTCGCTCCTTCGCTGCCGGCTGAAGAAGAAATTGCACCACTGAAATGTCGCCCTTCGTTGCCGACCGAAGAATGTGCACCCGTTAAACGTCGACGTGCTTTGCAGAGGATCCAGAGAGGGATGAAAAGAAAATAGTCATTGGCTGATGTAGCTAGTAGGTGTCCCTATGATGAATAAAATAATGTCCCGTCCTTTCCCAACTATTCTTTGCTAAAGCATGCTCATAAAGAACCGGTTCTGGAAAATATCATCCAATTGAGGCTTCATGAGTCCTGCCATTAGCCATACTGCGCCAGTGCAAAAGCATAAACATGCCTCACTGCCACACTAGAAACATATCAAGAAGAGGCTCTATCACGCCGGTGAGTCATGTGGTTAATTCCAGGACACAAAATACTAATACTCACGCAAAACTGCCCTTGGCAGTCATGGCATGTTTTACTATCAAAGCAAAAGAGAGGACATCCCGCACTGGCAGCATCACTGGCAGATACCAATGCTGTCAAAACAACAACAACAGTGAAGACAAAGTAGAGACGCATGTTTGAGGATCTGATATGGGATCAAATAGATCTGAAGGGGATAGTAGGTAGGTGCTTTGCTTTTATGCGCTGAAAATCATTCTTGATGGTGACGTAGAAAGATCCCATCATCTGATATCCCCTTTCGAACAGATACCCGCAATCAACAGCAGATAAACATGCCTCACTACCACACTAGAAACATACAAAGAGGCTCTAACATGCCGGTGAGTCATGTGGTTAATTCCAGGACACAAATACTAATACTCACGCAAAACCCCCCTTCGCAGTGATAGCATGTACGATCATACAAGCAAAAGAGAGGACATGTCGCACTGGCAGCATCACTGGCAGATACCAATGCTGTCAAAACAGCAACAACAGTGAGGACAAAGTAGAGACGCATGTTTGAGGATCTGATATGGGATCAATTAATAAATTTGAAGGGGACAGTAGGTAGGTGCTTTAAATGCTTTTATGCGCTGAAAATTATTCTTGATGGTGATGAGTCTATCCACCTGAAAATCCGTTTCAAAGCTGAATAATATTCTTGATGGTGACGCAGGAAGATCCATCCATCTGACATCCCCTTTCGAACAGATGCAATCAACAGCAGATTGCCACCTCAACCTTGTGAAAATTGCGAAGCAATCCACCTTACATGACATTTATGTGCTGTAAGTGTATATGTAGCAATGATCTGCGAATTCACTTGCAGCAAGAATAATTGGCATCATATCTACTCGTCATGAATGACCCCCTTAAGAAGATGGTGCTACGCAACTCTTCTTGTGCCCCTTCCAGTCCTCGCGTTGACAACCCTGTGAGCAATACCGCACAACCTTGTGCCGGCTGCAAATCAACAACGACCCAGAAGCACCTTCCTTTCCACAAGCAGCGCACATATTACGCACCACCGCTGCCGGTGCAGGCGTCTGTGGAGTATTCGAAGCGATGAGATCTTCCAGATTGCCAACCTTTTCGATGTACGACAGCGCGAACAGTGGACTGATCACTGCCCTCGTCACACATGGCGCAAGCGGTCGAAGCATCGGATATTCACCGCAAGAGCAAATAGGACTCTCGTCTGACTCCCATGTCAGAGGGATAGCGCCTTGTACGCGGTATTCGCAGTTGGTCTTGTGCTCTTAGGTACGGCATCGCTCCGTCGCAGCTACGAGGAGGTGCATCCAAGCCTTCTTCTCCTCAGCACCCATCTTAATCATCTTCATATTGCTAGGCCTCAAATGTTTAACGACTACAAACCTGGCTGAAAGCCTCGAACTTCTCAACCGAGGGTGAAGACGGCATCACCCAAGCATCAGCGACCATGGTGTGCGAGCCGACATCCAAGCGGAGGTCCGTGATGTAGAACATAAGAAAGATCTCCGGTTCATCTTTCACTTGCAAGGCGTAGCCTAGAGGGGGTTTGCCTTCCGCGAGACCGCTTGCGTGCCCAAATATGAAATGAAGTGAACGCTTGACATCAAGCAGCGTTGACCCCGTAGTCAGTCCGTTGGAGATGCGTCTTTCACGATCAGACATCATGAGGGAGACGTGAGGGTTGACCCAGCCAAGAGCTTTCTTATTAGCAATGCTGAAAGGTACACATTGGTCGAGGTTGACCACCTCATGTGGGTGGATGGATACAGTAGACTTCCCCGACTCCCAGGAGGGCTCTGCCGAACACAAAAATTTTCCCATGCGTCAGTCGGTCTGCAAAGCTGTGTTCATTTCTCCCACGGTTCGCATTGCCAGAACATTTTGTCACGGTTCGAAAACTTCGTATGGTATCAGCACGCTCTGCACATCTTCTCAAAATGATATCGCTACCCGCTTTAAACTATGGCTGAGATCCTTGCTGATATCTGCGCTGTGGGCTGCACATTAAGCCGTTTTTTTTTTTCTCACCCGTGACTCAGAAGACAATACCGCGAATGCGATTCGTCAAGTTTCAACCAACAAACAACTGGACGACGCCGGAGTTTTTGTCCAGAGGGTGGAGGTTCTAGCAAACAGGCACTTTGCGAGACGTCACCATAGGTATTTGCACTCAGCTGTTGGTGCGATGGAGAGTATATGGGTGAGAGTTGTGGAACTTGAGGAGATGTTTTGGGCTGAGGATGGAGAGGACGCTTTTGATTTTGACGACATCAGTTATTCCGTGTTAGAACACTTCAAGTTCTCCACGACGGACTTGGCGAATGTGGCGATGACCTGCTCCCGGTTGGCTGGTCCCGCCCTCAATATCCTCTGGTCCGAACAGCCGAGTTTGGTACCCCTCATCATGTGTCTACTGCAATGACTCATTCGATGATCTGATTAGTGACCTCCCAGATGTCGGACACCTGAAAAGTCGCGAATCAGACTATCGTGAGTGAAGTATTTGAATCCAGGCATTCGAGCAACTCTTCTTTACCGTAGGTGGTTTGATAACAAGCTTCTGGCATTATTTTTCTTCCATTGATACAGTCGGGTGCAAAGATGCGAAACGACAATCATGACAGTACTGTGATTGAAAAGACGTAGATTTGATGGAATCGCGTCCTCCGAACTCGACAGCAAAAGGTTGATAGCGATTATTCAGCTTACTGCTCACACGTGAAGGGGAACATACTTGAATGCGTTGTTGGATTGGTGTGATAGTTCGCAGATGGATGGTACATGGGTAAGCGCAATCGGGAGTCGGGGACTGGTGCGGAAGCACCGCTGCGATTTCATAATGCATAACGTCATTAATAACGTCGGCACCTATCCGAGGTTATGCAAATATTATTCCAATATTATTAGTCTAAATTACGTATATATAGAGTAAGCATCAACGTTTCAACAATGACCGACACTGACCCGAACATGAATGCATGATCTCCGGGATGCACCAAATAAGGCTGCTATCTTATGTTTTCAAGTCTTAGAAATCTCTCCTCGATTCGAGTATTTGACAGAGATTATGTCTTTCAAGTTTATTTGCAAAACACGCTACACTACGATTCCTTAGTGTGCGTGTTTTGCAAACTCTTCTGCGTGTTATTCTAATAGTAAGCACTAGTCAGCGGCGGGCAGGAGGTGAGTATCTAGTAGTTGCACTATCATTAGCCAACACATTTTCAAGGCTATGCTGTGGCGAGCGCTCAGTAGGATCACAGATAGAACATGCAGGTGCGTGGATTCATCCTTCATGGTGGCACACCTCTCTCATAAGTATGTATTGTTACTTATGCAGCTCTCTGTGTTCAGTCATGTTTTCCCGTTCCGAAGTTCGCACTGCTCGTCTGCGTGTGTTCCCATGCCCACTTGCTGCTTTGCACACCGGCATTCCCTTCCTTCATGTACATGGATTCACCCTAATGCGACATTGCCTGGTATTCGCACATGGGCCCATCAGTTTGCACCGGATTATGCGAAGTAGTAAGTACTAGGTTACAGGGCATCCTGCTCTTTCAAAGTTGAATCGAGGCCATCTGATGAAATTGTACAGCCGCTCCATAGCTTCTTCATAGCACTATTAGCACATCAGATCTACAGTGAGTACCCCTTCCTTTCCCAATTATTTTTTTGCTAAAGCATGCTCATAAAGAACCGGTTCTGTACAATATCATCCAATTGAGTCATGCCATTAGCCATACTGCGCCGATGCAAAAGCATGAACATGCCTCATTGCCACACTAGAAGCATACAAAGAAGCTCTATCACGCCGGTGAGTCATGTGGTTAATTCCAGGACACACAATACTAATACTCACGCAAAACCCCCCTCTGCACTCATCGCATGTACTATCATACAAGCAAAAGACAGGACATGACGCACTGGCGGCATCACTGGCAGATACCAATGCTGTCAAAACAGCAACAACAGTGAGGACAAAGTAGAGACGCATGTTTGGGGATCTGATATGGGATCAAATAAATATGAAGGGGACAGTAGGTAGGTGCTTTGCTTTTATGCGCTGAAAATTATTCTTCATGATGACGAGAGGTGACGAGTCTATCCACCTGAAAATCCGTTTCAAAGCTGAATATCATTCTTGATAGTGACGTAGGAAGATCCCATCCATCTGACATCCCCTTTTGAACAGATGCAATCAACAGCAGATTGCCACCTAAACCTTGTGAAAATAAATTTTGGCAACAAAATTGCGAAGGAATCCACCTTACATGACGTTTATGTGCTGTGTATGCAGCAACAATCTGCGAATCCACTTGCAGCAAATATAATTGGCATCATATCTACTCGTCGTGAATGACACCCTTAGGAAGATGGGGCTACGCAACTCTTCTTGTGCCCCTTCCAGTCCTCGCGTTGACAACCCTGTGAGCAATACCGCACAGCCTTGCACCGGCCGCAAATCAACAACGACCCAGAAGCACCTCCTTCCTTTCCACAAGCAGCGCACATATTACGCACCACCGCTGCCGGTGCAGGCGTCGGTGGAGTATTCGAAGCGATGAGATCTTCCAGATTGCCAACCTTTTCGATGTACGACAGCGCGAACAGTGGACTGATCACTGCCCTCGTCACAAATGGCGCAAGCGGTCGAAGCATCGGGTATTTCTTCACAAACGATTCTGTTCCCTTCCCGGCACCGCAAGAGCAAATAGGACTCTCGTCTGACTCCAACGTCAGAGGGATAGCACCTTGTACGCGGTATTCGCAGTTGGTCTTGTGCTCCCAGGTACGGCACCGCTCCGTCGCAGCTACGAGGAGGTGCATCCATGCCTTCTTCTCCTCAACACCCATCCCAATCATCTTCATATTGCTAGGCCTCAAATGACTACAAACCTGGCTGAAAGCCTCGAACTTCTCAGCCGAGGGAGAAGACGGCATCACCCAAGCATCAGCGACCATGGTGTGCGAGCCGACATCCAAGCGGAGGTCCGTGATGTAGAACATAAGAAAGATCTCCGGTTCACCTTTCACTTGCAAGGCATAGCCTAGAGGGGGTTTGCCTTCCGCGAGACCGCTTGCGTGCCCAAATATGAAATGAAGTGAATGCTTGACATCAAGCAGCGTTGACCCCGTAGTCAGTCCGTTGGGGATGCGTCTTTCACGATCAGACATCATGAGGGAGACGTGAGGGTTGACCCAGCCAAGAGCTTTCTTATTAGCAATGCTGAAAGGTACGCATTGGTCGAGGTTGACGCGGTGCATGTTCCAGAGAGCAAGATCGCCTCCCTGCGGAATAACAGGGAACATGTCCGAGTCGGTGTCTCCAAGAACAAGTTTCAAGGGCAAGATGATCTGCGCCGAATCCGACATGAGTACCTCGAGAGATAGAGAGATAGAGAAAATTTACTTCAACGTATAGCGACTTTCGTGCAATGCGAAGCTTGGCTTTCTTGGCATCGATAGGAAGCGGGAAAGGGAATTGCAAAGATTTGTCTCCGAGAACGATGGCGATTGAATGCATAGAAACTTGGTTCACAGTGGGAGTAGCACCGCTGGTCAGGGAAGCTTTCATCTCCGGTTCAACGATATCCACACGAGTGGTGAATGACAGAGGTTTCTTGCATTCTCTGTCTAACGTGACGAATGTGCAAGCACCAGACGTCTTCGTGGGACGGCCGCCGATTTGCAAATTCTTCTCCTCGGGACTCTCCGGGACAGCATTAGGACGCTGTCGAAGAATGTATACGAAATGCTCGTCTCCCAGGTCTGCGCGGAATATGGAAAGGTCGAGCCCCCGCTTCGTGGCGAGTGTGCAAGTCGCTGGGGTGGAGAGAACAGATAACACGACTGATAAATGACGCTCGTTCACCAGCACAATAGATGGCACCCAGAACCACACCACTAGAGGAGAAGTTCCATAACGTCCAGTGGCGTCTTCTTTAATGGCTGCAGTTTTGCTATCACCTTGGCCGCTGGTCGTAATGGTACCGAAAACCGTGTTGATGGCAGAGAACGCGTTTTGGGTTGCTACACCCCTCACGTCGCACTGCAAAACAGGTGTTCCAGCCTCGTCAAGATCGGGTAAGAGCGGCTGGAGGTGATCCCCAGGGACAACGAGGACAACGCAGAGAGTTTGCGGGAGCGTCTTCCAATCGCGAAAGACAAAGGGCCTTTCGACGCGATGCACCTCCTGCACCTTTTTTAGAGACAGCCAATCCACATCGAAAACACCAAGAAGGTGCAGCTGGCAGCAGAGATCTTGGTAAAAATTCATTCCGGTCATGAGGGTCCTGTCATTCTGAATCTTGCCATGAAGCATGTTCATGGTCGAATCCCAGTCTGTGATCACCCTCCTCTTGACGACACCCAAAATCTCCACGAACGAACGACGATGATAATGTATGATCCCAGACAGTTTGATTGACTCCGGCGACTGCTTGACCATGGCCAACCTTCGTACCACATTCTCATGAGAAAACATGTTGAGATAGATATTGAGGAAAACGCCTGCAAGCTGCTCCGGAGCGATGTCTATGGGGCAGTCGAGATCAGTCAGGAGTTTCTCAGCACCGCCGATCAGCTTCCAGGCTAGGCGCTCGTGATTCTGGGTTGCGTTTTGCGACAGACGGACGATGTGCTCATGCATGTTTGACCGGTTCGTGAACTGCGATACGAAGCACGCGGGAATCAAGCCGAGGAGCAGACCCATAGTCGCAATATCTCCACAAAGTTGTTCGGCCAACGTGTCTTCTGGGCTAGAGAGACCTTCCGTGTACAACGTAGCGGATGGAGTTCGCTGAAGAATGGGAGAAGTCACAGCGATGATATTCAACACGCCGACGTAATCAAGAAGGTTGGAAGTATCAATGACGTTGAATGTGGTCGGCGCAGGTGACTGTGTACCAGTTCCGTAGGCGTTAGGATCAAAGGTGATGCACGGGGTCTTCCAAGGAGCAATGGGGAATGCTGTGGATGTCGATTTCGTGGTGTGGGAGTACCCAAGAGCTTGACATAAGCTCAGAGCATCTCCCACAAAGCAGCGTATGATGAGCGGGCTCGAAGAAGATGGAAATTGACTGCGCAAGACATTGGAAACCGAAGTACACCACCTGGAAAACTGTGTCTTGCAGACATTTACTACGTCCTTTAGAGTAAATTGGTCTGGATGGCGAGCGCTTCCGACAGTTGGCGCAAGCGCCTCTGCCAAATGAAAGCAAGAGAGAGGATCCGTTCCATAGTGCACCGCAAATTTGTCACCGACCATGGAGTATGCTAAGGTCGGATTTGGATGTGACACCTCCGACGGTCTCTTAGGGACAGCAGAGCATACGCCTGTCTCCCAGTAAATGTTGTAGTGATCACCCGCCATCTTGAGCGCATACATCGACAGCGGCCCGGCTGCCCGACTTGCTGTAAACACGAACTCGAACTTCGCCTTGGAAGCCTTGACGTCAGCAGCATATGCGGATTCAAATGCTTTTGCCTCGCTAGGAGAGCAAGTCGTCGTCTTGACGTAGAGTTTCCAAAGGCGCCGCAACTCGGCGAGAGTATCTCCAGTGCACATACGAAGGAAATGACCGTAAGGACCGTTGTGCCAGCTATCCAGATCGCTGGATAGCGCGACCAACTTCTTGCATTGTGATATGAGCAGGTCATGGGAGGCTTTGTCGAGGAAAAAGTGGAAAAAGATGTTCCAAATTTGCGGTACTCTCTGCGCAGCGCCTTCGTCGGCAAGAAGGGTGAATAAGATAACGTTACGGGCTGTTTGGTTTATTCGTTCAGGAAGACGCATTGAGTGTTAAATCTGGGCTCACCGATGACTGCACTCTCAAGGTCGCAGCAAGTGAAGTCCAGTTTTCGTGACGCTAAACACGGAACATTAGCGCGCCACACTCTATCAAAATATTACGGCTAGGAATGTTTTTTTACCTTGCGAGCCAGTGCTGTTTGTATATACGGTGTAAATGATATGCCTCGGATCGCCGCATCCTAGAAGCAGTACATCTGCTTTTTCAGTTGGACAAAGATCCTGTGTGAGGCAAACCGCAGATGTATTGCCAATAGGGTAGAAGAACGTTTTTCCTCTCCATAGGACAGGGTGTGCCATGATCTTGGTATTGATTTCGAGCTGGCGCCAACGAACACGATGCAGTCGAATGAGCAGGTCAGGAAGGACTTGGAGGGTACGAACAACAATTTGTCCGAGAGCTCTGTAGAAGGTCCGTGATCCTCATGGAGATGCCATGGGTTCTATGTAGGCTAACTCGCGAAGCACAAAGGATTCGATGATTCCTGATTAATGTTTGAATGATTGATTGAGTAATTCTCATTCATGACAAAGGTAGTGCATGGCGGCTCCATTATATACGTACGTCGCTGCATGTTACGCCGCCGACTCCAAGTTAAAAGATCACGGCCGCAGACACATATGTGCACGTAAATTTCCTGCCAGCACGCTCGAGATCTAGCAACAGAAACTTCAGTGAAACTTTGAACGCTGCACACACAGTGGGGCCTGGGCTTTGAAAATTTACGTACCCAATATACTTTACATAAGTTATGTACACTTGAATTCAAGTCAGCCAATATTGATGCATCGATGAACCGCGCGTTTGAACCTTCACTTGAAGCTCAAG